>JBBPBX010007053.1:0-21559 GCA_038048925.1 Garcialebias charrua | reverse complement strand
GTATATACAGTATATAACTATACTGTATACAATATAGTTATAAAAATATATACCTATATATAACTTTTATATATATATATACTGTACATATACATATATTAGATACACAGTATACATATATACAGTATACAAATATATACACACCAATATACAGTACAGTATACAGTATACATATATATACACACAAATATATACAGTATATACATATATATATACACACAAATATATACAGTATACATATATATACACACAAATATATACAGTATACATATATATACACACAAATATATACAGTATACATATATATACACACAAATAATTACAGTATACATATATATACACACAATATATACAGTATACATATATATACACACAAATATATACAGTATACATATATATACACACAAATAATTACAGCATGCACAAATCATGCTTTCTCTGCTGTGAGTGACATAAAATCATGTACGTCATTGCACATAAGCACAAATAAAGTTCATGAAACAGCTCCTCTCTGTTTTATTGACTCTCAAAAAACAACAACAACAACAACAACACACAAATATCTCCAGCAAAGCAGGTCCCTCTGGTCTGCAAGCCGTCATAAAGGGAGAGGGCTTTCATCCCCTCTCCCTCACAGCTCACGGGGTATTAGCCTAATTAATAAACCCCAGCAGGGTACCTCTGTTTCATCTGCAGTGAGCAGACTCAGGCCCTGTTTACACAGCGCATATTTTGAGTGGAACCGCTCCTTTCTCTCTGCGTCTTTGCTTATCGTTGACACGAGTTCACTGGCCCCCCTCTTTGTATCCGATGCTTTTCTGATCCACCACTCAGGGTGGATCTTTTTCGCTGACCCCCCCATTGATAATGTAAACATCTCCCGCAGAGTTTTTGTTTGAATACATGCACGTAGCACGCACGCGCAGACAGCCGGCATTTTAACAATGGCGGTGGACTGGACAGTGGACACACGCACCACTTTCTGAACTATAGCTGATGGAATATATTTTGATTCTCATATTTAATTATTCTACACCTTACCTGCATCTGTGTTGGAAGAGAGCCAGCTGCCTGGATCCAGTTGTCGCGGAGGCAGTCGGACATTTCACGTGTCACGCTGCACTATAACATACTAAATGTGCTATATATTAACAGTTTAACAATAATAAACAGTATTTATGTTAGCGTGGGAGATATTTAAATTTATCTGAGCTAAATGAAGCTATCTGGACTCGTTACGTCATGCCTAACATGCTGCTGAAAATGAAGACACCAGGTTGATTTTTAATTTATTTATTTATTCAACACCACAAACTGTATGTCACAAACACTGAGAATTAAATTGAACACTTTTAAAAACACGTTAACCGAACTTTAATGAACTGGACTCTGTTGTTTTCATCCTGGTGGAAACTGGACCCACATCCGAACCGGTCCGCTTCGTGGAACGACAGCTTCGACCTCGCAGGAAAAAAATAAAAATAAAACCTCAGTTGGTTGTTCTGTGATCGAACTAAACACAAGGAAACATTATTAAGAACATTGTTTACCTTGTAGCGCTGCTGGAAATCAGCTGATTCTCACGGACTAAAGTCAGACATGTTGACGCGGTTCCGGTCCAGTCAGCAACTGGTGTGCAGCTTGTTAGATGAAGCGGTCCCACTTGGTGTCAAATCTGTTGACTCTTATCCAAATTCCAGCTTTAGTTGTTAACTTGTTGACAACAACTTGTAGTTAGCTGAACTTTTAGCCAGAGAGGAAAACAGACGAGGCAGGCTGCCTCGTCTGCTCTGTTTACCTCAGGCAGCACGCATGCGCAGTAGTGAAGGTTCCAAAAATCACAGCGCCATCTAATGGCCCAGCATGGTAACTACAGTGAAATCATGAGGACGGGGGGTGGAGGGGGAGAGAGTCGTATCCACAGAATTCGACCGTGTCAACGCAAAACTTTTCACCTAATTAACATACCCAAAACATCCGTTTCCCCCACACAGTGTCCGTGTAAACAGGGCCTCAGAGGCGTCTGCAAACACCCTCCACGTCTTCCTGGAGACAGGTGAGGAGGGTCACGTGCTCAAGCCCTCGCTCCATTGTGAACGATGGGACAGCCAATACACTAACCAGACGAACACGTGACATGTCCGCACCTCAGGGAGGCAAGCTGACAGAGTCTGACGACGGGGGGCTACATCAGACACCCTCAGGCAGCCACAAACTTCACACCTTCACAACGGTGACTGTGTTCAGCATGCTGTGGATGAAAACAAGTCAGAGTTTAATCAGATCTCTCTTCCTGTTTTTTGAGGAGGACTAAGCTCTTTATCACCAAATAATCTGAAGTCTGCCAAACCAAATGGAACACCCCCACATTCTCATGTTACAGCCGCTCTTTTGTTATTAACGAGGGACACACAATGCCCAAGCAGTAGTCAGGTAGCACGTGACCTCCCGTTCTGTGCTGATTCAAATCTGCTTTCAAAAATAATTCTCCCAAAGGGTGAAACACAGACCTCGGTCGGTTTACCTGGTACCAACGCTCCATTAAAGCCAAGGACCAGTAGACTGGACCACCCCAAAAAAACGGATTGGAGTCAGGAGATCTGCTCGTTTACATAACTCGCAGCCTCACAGCCCCAGGACTCCAAACTTGGAGGAGGAAAATAGATGTTCTGCTCCAAACCTGTCTAATAAGGATGACAGGTTACATCTGCCCTCAATTAACCCTGAGCAGTGTAACTTGGGAGTACATCAGCAAGGAGGCCTCCTTCCCAACCTGGTTGACCCACAGGGGTTAACAGCCTCTGTGTCACCAGAAGGGGCAGTACAGCCACTTAGGCCAGGAACAGCCAAAAGTCTCAGCTTGTTGGCTGAAAAGAACAGGTTGATGGCGTCAGGCCTGCCAGAAAATGTGGTTTTAACCATACAAAATGCCCGTGCTGGACCTACACAAACTTTATACGTACAAAAGTGGCGTATTTTTGAAGCCTGGTGCTCAGAAAGAAATGTTATTTCTTATGCATGCGACTTCGCTCAGCTCCTGATTTTCCTTCAGGACTTACTGGAAAAAGGTTGTTCTTATTCAACAATTAAAGTTTTCCTATCAGCTATCTCAGCCTGTCAGGAAGGCTGGGGACACAGGACACCCGGAGCATATCCAATCATAATAAGATTTATGAAGGGTGTCCTTCGGACTAAACCACCCAGCAGGACCCTGACCCCTGGTTGGGATCTTGGCCTGGTCCTAGGGGCTCTCTGTGACCCTCCATTCGAGCCACTGAGCGAGGTTAAGATAGATTTACTATCTTATAAAACTGCTCTACTCCTGGCACTTTGCTCGGCAAAATGCGTGGGTGACCTCAATGCATTGTCTGTACATCCAATGTTCCAATGTGTACCAGATTTGCCCCTGACGGGTCAAAGGTCACACTAAGGCCTAATCCCGCATACACTCCCAAGGTCTTGACTTTGAACCATAGGAGTCTAGACTTTGATCTCTCCTCCTTTCCACCTGCTCCTGTCCTGACCTAGGAACAGGAAAGGCTAAAGGCTCTCTGCCCAGGGAGGGCTTTACACACCTACATGCAGAGAACAGCCGAATGGAGGAAAACAAACCAACTGTTCGTCTGCTTTGCAGCACCTGCTATTGGGAGAGCCCTATCAAAACAGCGCCTCTCACATTGGGTGACTAAGGCCATTAAAAGGGCATACAGTAGCAAAGGTCAACAGGTGCCCTCTGGGGTGCATGCTCACTCCACTAGGGGCTTGGCCACTTCCTGGTCATTGTTCAAGGGTGTACCAGTCGCAGACATTTGTGCTGCTGCGAACTGGAGCGCATTAAACACTTTTGCAAAGCATTACAGTTTGGATGTTACTGCGGGTGACGTCACTCATGTTGTCCTTTCTAACACACAGTAGAAAGTAGCTTTGAGATGCCTGCTGGTCAAGGGCAGATGTTCACTCTAGCATGCATTTTACTGAGCATTTCAAGGGCATGAATGGATTACGTTCCCATAGCAAGTATGTTGCACTGAGAGACCAGACTGAAAGGGAACTGAAAGTTATGCACCATAACTCATGTTCCCTGAAGGAAGGGAACGAGGTGCAACATAGCTGGCCCTTTTCAATGCTGAAAGCTCGGTGAAGTGCAACTTTGGAGAAAGATGGAGGGGCGCAAGCCGCTTAAGTACCCAGAGGGCGGGGCCTCTGGCGCGGCGATGACGTCCCTAGCCGTAAAGGCGTGAGCATATTCCTACAGGTAATCAAGCGGGGGTGCAATTCCCATAGTAAGTATATTGCACCTCGTTCCCTTCCTTCAGGGAACATGAGTTATGGTGCATAACTTTCAGTTTTCTTCAATGTTAATGTTTAAAATGATTTTTAATGGTTACATATGCTGTTTTTGCTCAGCAGATGCTGAACTCGTTGCTTTTACTTTGTATTTATTGACTTTTCAAATGTAACATCACGACATGAATAAAACAGGATTAGATTTAGCATCCTGTGATCCCCCAGCAGACAGCATCTGGTCGCCAGTGTTCAATTCAGACCCGCACCCCAGAGCTATCCATAACTGCCAACAAACTACCAGAACATTTTATTTGCTTTACCTGAATGTCTGTGGATTTATCTGGTCTCCTCAAAGCTCGTGTAATGTGGAGGGCTGACCCATCCTGCCCGGGAGCCGGAGCTCCCCCTGTCCCCGCCACAGCACGCCACCCTTGTTGGTTCAAGGCCCACGTCCTTTCAGTGTCTATGACTCGGAGCGTCCACGGCTCAGGAGAAGAAGCCGACGCTGAGCTTACATTCTCTGGGGCAAAGAAGCAAAGTCCCACTTTCAAAAAGAAAAAGGCAGAGCACCTTCACTCCACCTTTCGTGTGTGTGTGTGTGNNCAGCAGGAATGAGGACACTTCTCCTCCACTCCATCTCCATACTCTGTCTCCTCCACTCATGAAACAGTGGAGGCTATGGGTGGAGGTGGGGGGTTGATCTAAATATTCATCCCAGTCACAGTGGAAGCTGCTTCTCACACAAAGCATGTTCTGTCTTTATATATTTATTTAATTATTTATTGAGCATAGTTTGATAAGTTAATCGATCAACAGTCCAGTTCATCAATAACTGAACTTTAGATGTAAGGTTCATAATGTAAGTGTCTGCTGCCAAATACATTAATAATTCCGATCATTAGCTTCATGTTTATGGTTCTAAGGATTAAAACATAAAAATGTATAACTGTGCAGAGTAACGGACGTATGATGATCTCACAAGAAACAGGATTATTGTTTATTGTTTATTCATTTTAAATTTTTAAAAATACAAAAGAACAAAAAAATACAAAATGATATAGAAAAATAAAGAACAAATTTAAAATAAAAGGAAGCAGAAGAAGAAAATAATCATAATATCTGCCCCTTTTTGTAAAAACAAAATTCCATTCAAACAATCAATTCAAACAAAATGTATCCATAAACCATATTTATAACTCATAATAATATAGCTAATTTAGAGAGATTTTAAGTATATAACATTTACACATAACTTTTCAACAATCTATTCTTAATCATTTTCTTAAATACAGACATTGACTGTGCAGTTTTAACATCATAGTCCAATATATTCCATTTATCAATTCCATGTATTAAAGTAAAACGACCCTTTAAACTTGTTCTATATTGTTGTATAACAAAAATATCTTTACCCTTTAAATTATAACAACTTATCCTTTTTACAAAAAGCTTTTAAATATTTGAAGGTAGTGTTATTTTGTGCTTTATACAATAGTAAAAAAATATATATATTCCACCAAATCATAAAATCCTAGTAACTTCAATTTATAAAACAATACACCAGATGGATGATGATAATGCGTTCTAGTTATTATCCTTAAGGCACTTTTCTGTAAAACAAAAATAGGTTTTGTTGTAGTTTTGCATGCTGTACCCCAGATTTCAACACAATAAATTAAATGTGGTAGTATGATTGTACTATACAGCAAAAACAAAGCTTTATCATTAAGTAAGCAATTTACCTAGTACTGCAATGGATTTAGATATTTTAATTTTAACGGAATTTATGTGTTGCTTCCATGACAATCTATCATCAATAATTACACCCAATAATTTAATTTATTTTACTCTACATATTTCAACTCCGTTGATGCTAAAAGGAACTTCAGTAGTTGTCTTTTTATTACTGAAAATCATATAATTTATTTTTTTATGTTTAGTGATAACTTATTTAAATTAAACCAATTTTGAATGTTAATAAATTCCTCCATCAATTCCAACAATTGCTCCAAGTTCAAGTCAAAGTCAAAGTCAACTTTATTGTCAGAACTGCAATATGTACAGGACATACATGGAATTGAAATTGCGTTTCTCTCAGTCCCTCGGTGCAACAGTAACCATTTAAACACTAAAACACTAAAACATTTAATAAACATAAGCATAAAATAGTAAAAGTGTAACATTGTCCTGAGTTTTTGCATAGTAGTATAAAAGTATGAAAATTTACACCAACACTAAAACTAAAACTAAAACACTAAACATTTAATGAACATAAGCATAAAATTAAATAATAAAAGTGTAATACTGTCCTGAGTTTTTGCATAGTAGTATAAAAAAAGTATAAAAAGTATATCTATAAAATAAATAAATAATATAATAAATAATAATAATAATAAAATAATAAACTGAAGGTTCTAGCATTGACATTTGCAAAGAGTGGCAAAGCAGCATATGAGTTAATGTACACAGTATATGTATGAGGTAGTAGTTGATGTTGGTATAGAGGCAAAAGTGGCATATGCAGTAAGGCACATTGGGCATCCTTAAATAAGGCTAGTCAGAGAGTTATTACCAGAATAAAAGTTATTATTATTATTATTATTATTATTATTATTATTATTATTATTATTATTATTATTATTATTATTATTAAAGTTATTAGTTATTATTATTAAAGTTATTACAAGTTATTACCAGAATAAAAGAATGTTGTGTCGTCAGCAAAAATAACACATTGAAGGATACACGAAACATCCATTAAATTATTAATATACAAAATAAACAACTTAGGACCAAGTACAGATCCCTGCGTTACACCACAAGATACTGTATATCACAAAGGTTGGATCTTATTTCTTCTATATGTACAAATTGTTTTCTATCCTGTAAATAACCATGTAACCACTGCAGAGCCGGTCCTCTGATGCCATATTTATTCAATTTTTCAAGTAGTATTGTATTGTGTGATCAATCATGTCAAATTTTAAATGTCTTTACGTGAGTGCAGCTACAGTGTGCGCTACAGCGTGCGCTCTCAGGACGTGATCACCTGCAGTGATCCGTCAGTGAGGACTGAACTTGGAAAAATGGCTTTCTCCTACTCTGCTCCTTCTTCCTGGAATATCTTACAAAAAGATTTGAAGCTCTCGGCCCTGACCTCCCTAAATGGTTTTAAGAATCTTTTGGAATCCTGGCAAAAACCATTGCAGATATGTTCTTCTTTTTGATTTTGTACATCTACCTTGTTGTGTTTTGCTAGTTTTGATACTTTGCATTTTACTTTCTATTTCTCTCCTATGTTATTTTTTTCTGTTGTTTGTTGTTTAAGGAAATTCTACCATTGCTGTTCATCATTCTTTAGTTTGTAGCAGGTCGCTTTTGTAAATGAGTCCTTGAGGCTCAATGAGATTTACCTGACTAAATAAAGGTTGAATGAAAAAATGCCATGCATCCGGGAGGGACTCGGAGTAGAGCCGCTGCTTCTCCACATTGAGAGGAGCCAGTTGAGTTGGCTCGGGCATCTGGTTAGGATGCCTCCTGGACGCCTCCCTGGTGAGGTGTTCCGGGCATGTCCCACCGGGAGGAGACCCAGAGGAAGACCCAGGACACGCTGGAGGGACTATGTTTCTCGGCTGGCCTGGGAACGCCTTGGGATTCCCCCGGAGGAGCTGCTCCAAGTGGCTGGGGAGAGGGAAGTCTGGGCCTCCCTACTTAGGCTGCTACCCCCGCGACCCGACCCCGGATAAGCGGAAGAAAATGGATGGATGGATGGATGAAAAAATGCCTTTTTAGATCAACAAACACACTTACACAGAATTGCTTTTGATCTACTGCCGTAGTAATGTGTTCCATCAACTCCATTAAAGCCAATGAAGTTGAATTTTTTGATCTAAACCCGCATTGACTATTACTTAATATATTATTTTTTTCAAGAAATAGATCAAATCTGGATGCAAACAATTTTTCCAAAATTTTAGAGAACTGTGGCAACAGAGCTATTGGTCTGTAGTTGTTGTATTGACATTTGTCGCCATTCTTATAAAGTGGAACCACTTTTGCTATTTTCATTCTGTTTGGAAAAATTCCCGTTGAGAATGACAAATTACAAATATCCGTAAATGGCTCTATAACATGACCTTATTTCTTTTACGACCATCATGTCCATATCTTCACAGTCTTTAGATCTTTTGTCAGTAATTTTTTTTAACTATCATCATTATTTCTTCATTGTCAGTTTCTCTCAGAAACATACTGTTTACAGGACTATTTATTAAATGACTCACATTTCTATCCACTTTTGGTATTTTTTCTGCAAGGTTTGATCCTACATTAACAAAATAATTATTAATCCATTAACAATTTTGTTTTCATCCTGGATTTCTAGATTATTCTCAATGAAATATTTAGAAATACCACAACCAACCTTATTTTTATTCAAAACACCATTCAATACTTGCCATGTTGCCCTCATATCACCTCTTTTTTCATGTAATTGTTTCCTGTAATATTCCCTCTTTTGTTTTCTTATTATCGCCACTAATTTGTTTTTATACTTTTTATATTTATATTCTGAATCACTTGTTCTAGATTTCAGGAAACATGAGTACAGATTATTCTTTTTTTGCATGCGTTTCTCAATCCATTAGTCATCCATGGTGGATCAACCTTTTTCTTTGATTGTTTACTCTTTGTTAGCACACAATTCTTATTGTACAAAACTTCCAGGATGTTCATAAATTCTTCATAGGATTTATTTACATCGTCCACATAAACACCTTCCCAATTATGTTTATCTAAGTCATTTTTTAATCTATCTAATGCTTTTTTTGATGTGTTTATGAATTTATTTTTATTTCTAGGAATTGTCTTATCAATATCATTAGTTATATAAGTCATGAAAATTGGTAAATGATCACTTATATCTTTCATCAAAATACCACTTGTCACAACACCATTTATAATATTTGTAAAAAGTGATCAATTATAGTGGCACTGTGAGATTTAATTCTTGTTGGGTTGTTGATTAAAGGGTAAAAAACTCAAACTATACATTTAATCTGTAAATATATTGAGGTTATTTGAATCAGTTGTTTTTCCAAGATTAATATCAAAATCTCAACATTAAAAAATAAAAATAATTGTTACAGCTCTTAAATAGTAATTCATTTAGTTTATCTGTGAATAATTATATTCTTGATCCTGGAGATCGGTATACACAACTTATTATTATATTTTTACTATTATTATTTATTATTTATATTGTTATAATTTCCATTACATCGTCGACAACTAGTGACATTTCAATATGCAATCTGCACTTTAACTCAGAGTTGACAAATAAAGCCACTCCTCCACCTCTTTTGTTTTTTCTATTCATGTAATATATTTCATATCCTTCAATGTAAGTGTTTTGTATATTTCCATCATTTAACCATGTCTCAGACAGTGCTATGATTGTAAAAGGTGTGTAATTTTTTTTAAATATTCTTGTATTTCAGAATGTATTCAGACTTCTACAGTTAAGATGAATTATTGAAAGAGTCTCATTTGCAGTACCGATTTTGTTATATTGTTCAATATTATAATATTCACTGTTTTTTATGGTCGGAAAAAAAATTCCATTAATGACATCATCAACATTGTATATTTTGAATTCTATTCATCATACGTTTTCATCATTTAATGTTAATGTTTGCCATGATGTTTTTAATATTTATTATATGTGTAAGAAGTTTCATGACTCAGGGATTTTTTTTTCCCATCACATGGGCTTATCTCAATCTTTCCAAGTCAGTCAACTCTCTTACCATTTTTGCCTGTTTTCCTTCTTTTTCTATAATCCAAACTTTACCGTTTCTCGTCCATGTTGAGAATATTTTTTTCTGTTTTTTCAACAACCTTGCCTCGCGAGCAAGGTTACCATTTTTCTTTGTTAAATGTTTGTTTATGTAGACTCTTGTTCCTTTTAATTTTCTGGCCTTCATCAATACATTGTTTCGAGATGTTCTGCTGATACATTTTACTACGGTACTATTACTGGTTTGTCCTTTTCCTTCTTGCTGGGTAAGGTGTAACACATAGAAATATCAGCATGATCCAGATCAATGTCCTTGTCTTGAAAATAGTCCACAACTTGTTTTTCTAGAGTCTGCTGTTCTCTTTGTGATCCATCCTCTGTCGATTTTTCACCTGAAACCACTCTTGTGAATAATCGAGGTTTAATCTCAAGTCCTGTGATAACAAGATTTTCTTGCCTCGCATTTTGTTCCAGATCATCAATTCGTTGCTCTAGATCATTTATTTTTTGTCTTTATTTTCTAACTGCAGTTTCAGATGTTTAACCTCTTCAAATAAGCCCATTAGGAGTTTGTGTTGAAATGTCAGTGTAGCTAATTCTGAGTTTATAAAGTTCAAAGATTTTCTGATTTCCTCCGTATCATCCAAGGACTGTCCAAGATCATTTGCCATGCAGATGTAAATATTTAGTTTTCTTGTAGCATCCGATCAGAAAGGACAGATTGAACATCAAGGCCATCAAGGTCAGATTTGATTTGATGTCTTCAAGGTCAGATTTGATTTGATGTTCCCATCAGTTTTCCTGTTCAACAACAATAAATACAGAAATAGACCCAAACTAAAGCTTAGGCCAATTTAGCAAATACAGTATAACATTTAACATTTGTGAACACCGAGACGTTCCAAACATGTGAATAATTTCATGGTTAGAGGTTTGTGTTCTCTCAAGGACTTTCATGTTCAAATTAGCTTCAATTTGTATCTTTGTTTCTCTTTTTTAATTTCCATCTGTTTTCATGCTTCTTGTAGCCTTCAGGGGACATGGCTGTGTAACGGGATGTGTGGAAGCCTTTGAAGGACCATTTCCAGGCTTCCTGATTGGGGGGGGTTCTCAGAAGAGAATACATGTTTTACCGCTTTTCAGCAACAGGAAAAGAGTTTTTCGAAGTGTCAAAGTGGAAGAAAGACACTCGGGTGGTAAAAAAGGATCAAGCACATTTGAAGCATTTATTTAAAAAGAGAAGAAGGTGAGACGATGAACCAGATGATTTGTGTCGAGGCTGCGTGAGTAAAGAAGATTAACCAAAAATATAAAACCATGAGAGCTGCAGAGGAGGTAACATTTTATGATGCAGGAGATGAAAGTGTTGTTTATATCAGCTTCACGCAGAGGAGGAGGAACTCATGCTCTGAGCTGCAGGTTACTTCCTGTGCACGTGAGGAGCATTTCCTGTGACTCACAGATGATGTCACCGGAGTGCCACGGTAGCAGATGCTCCATGTGAGGCTCAAACTGACAGCAGACTGTTTCAATTGATTTAATCATCCACTTCTGTCGTCCATCCACCTCTCTGTCCATCCACCTCTCTGTCTGTCCACCTCTCTGTCTGTCCATCTCTCTGTCTGTCCCACCTCTCTGTCCATCCACCTCTCTGTCCATCCACCTCTCTGTCTGTCCACCTCTCTGTCTGTCCACCTCTCTGTCTGTCCATCTCTCTGTCTGTCCACCTCTCTGTCTGTCCACCTCTCTGTCTGTCCACCTCTCTGTCTGTCCACCTCTCTGTCTGTCCACCTCTCTGTCTGTCCACCTCTCTGTCTGTCCACCTCTCTGTCTGTCCACCTCTCTGTCTGTCCACCTCTCTGTCTGTCCACCTCTCTGTCTGTCCACCTCTCTGTCTGTCCACCTCTCTGTCTGTCCACCTCTCTGTCTGTCCACCTCTCTGTCTGTCCATCCCTCTCTGTCTGTCCACCTCTCTGTCTGTCCACCTCTCTGTCTGTCCACCTCTCTGTCTGTCCACCTCTCTGTCTGTCCACCTCTCTGTCTGTCCACCTCTCTGTCTGTCCACCTCTCTGTCTGTCCATCTCTGTCTGTCCACCTCTCTGTCTGTCCACCTCTCTGTCTGTCCACCTCTCTGTCTGTCCACCTCTCTGTCTGTCCACCTCTCTGTCTGTCCACCTCTCTGTCTGTCCACCTCTCTGTCTGTCCACCTCTCTGTCTGTCCACCTCTCTGTCTGTCCACCTCTCTGTCTGTCCACCTCTCTGTCTGTCCACCTCTCTGTCTGTCCACCTCTCTGTCTGTCCATCTCTCTGTCTGTCCATCCCTCTCTGTCTGTCCACCTCTCTGTCTGTCCACCTCTCTGTCTGTCCACCTCTCTGTCTGTCCACCTCTCTGTCTGTCCACCTCTCTGTCTGTCCATCTCTCTGTCGTCCATCCACCTCTCTGTCCATCCACCTCTCTGTCTGTCCACCTCTCTGTCTGTCCACCTCTCTGTCTGTCCACCTCTCTGTCTGTCCATCTCTCTGTCTGTCCATCTCTCTGTCGTCCATCCACCTCTCTGTCCATCCACTTCTCTGTCTGTCCATCCCTCTGTCCCTCCATTTGTGCGTGCACGTTGTGAGCATCATAACTTAAAAAATATGTGCATTACTCACTTCAGTTTCATTGTGTGGCTGCAGAGAGGTGTCAGAATGATTTATTTTGAAAACTGGGTTGTCTCTTCAAAATCCAAGATGGCTGCTACCATTCATGTATATGTAAACCTTGTGAGATGGATAACAAAAAAATAATAAGTTTGCTTTAAAGACTAGTTTCCTCAAATGATTTTAGTGTCCAGTGGAGTTGCCAAAGATTAATCCTGGCCATGGCCACCATTAGCCACCCCCTGGCTCCGTCTTTTCACCTGGTGGTTGCAAACTACAAACATTCATTATTGAAGTCCCTCAGCGACGGGGAACATCAGCATTCCTCTTGCCCTGTTTAAATTTAGTTTCAGCTCAGAGTAAAGACAGGTGAAATAAAAAGTGGGTGTTTGCACTTCAGCTGACGTGCAGCAGTTGTTGTTTGGAGCTGGGAGCAGGACTGAACTGAGATCCCAGCAGTCTCTGTTCTTCTGTGCCTCCTTTCTTGTCTGGGAGAAAGCTGAAGTAGGTTAGCACTCTGCGTACACGAGGGAGGAAATTGAAATGCTGAAATAAGAAGTAGCTTGGGAGAAGATGGAGGAGCTCTAACCAGGACTAAATTGCTCCACCATGATGAGAAGCAGAGACGTATCTGCTCGGACACAGAGGAGTTCCTTCAGTAGACAATCACTGCGGCATGCTGCAATCCTTTTTCCTCTCCTTCCAATCTTGGTTTACTGTCAACAACAGCCTTATGAATACTCCTTTTTCCACTCGTTGGATGCACATCTCCTCCACCACAGTGGGGTGTTTGTTTGTGGGTGCAGGGATATGAAATGGGCATCTTTTTGTCCGTCTCGCCTCTGTTCTTATGAGAAATTACTCCGGGGCTTTGATGGAGCAGCAAGAATTCAAGCTGCATCTCTGCTGGCTCAGGCCCAGTGAGCAGGACACGACACATGCACGTGCACGCACCGGGCTCAGCCATGCAGGCACACAACAAGCAGAAGCACACATATTACTGTAATATGCTGAAGCCACGTCGTCCCTCTCTCCTCAGCTGTTCTTTCATTACACTGCTCCCTGGTGGCATATCTTCTCCATTTGTTTGGTCACACTACATCAATCTCACCCTGGTCTTATTCAAACCAAATATCTACAGCACAAAATGAGCTCTTTCTTTCTGTTGACACTGATAATTCCAATTTTATGCTGAGGTGTAGTACACCCACTGCTTAAATTGGATAACTAAAAAAAAAAGAAACAATGTGCACTTCCTGGGGAATCTACGTCTCAGAATCCATTTGATCAGTGTTTGAAAGACTCACGCTGAGATCTGACAGTAAAGTTTACGCTCCGGCTGTGTGGCAAATAGCTTGTTTTTATATGAGAGAGTGAACGAGACATGGGAGGGTGACAGAGATGTCCCAATTTCAAAACACGTAACGCAGCAGATCTAAATGGGTTTTCTGTTTGGTTTGGTTCTGTTAGAGGGATGTTCACTGCAGTAAGTATTTGTGACAAACGACACCAGAGATCCCAGCTGTATAAATGTCCCCATCTGTGGGACAGTGGACATTTGTCTTGTCCTTGCTGCACTCATCAGCATTTTACCATCTGGTCATAGAAAGTATAGACCGGGGTGCCCAATATGTCGATCTCAAAGACATTCTGGGATGTCATGTCATTAAAAATAGACGTCAGCCGATCATCCAGCTATGAAAATGGTCTCATGATTGACAGATAGGGCAGCCAGTCTGAGGCCCCGTTTACACGACGTGAAACGATCATTTACAGACAACATCCTCGTTCTCACTGAAACTGAAGGTTTCTACGTCTAGGTCTCAGAGCAGACATGTTCGAGGGAACCTCCCCATGGAGGAGTAAAATGCTCCAAGTGTGAAGTTGCACATGCACACTACAGGCGGCTGCAGTCCAAAGATTTTCTGCCCTAATAACAGTTATGATTAATAAAAACAGTTAAAATAAATAGCAAAAGTTATAATAAATATAACAACAGTTATAATAAATAACAACAGTTAAAATAAATAATAACAGTTACAATGAACAACAACCGTTCAAATAAATTACAACAGATAATAATTAACAACAGTTATAATAAATAGCAACAGTTATAATAAATAACAACAGTTCTAATACATAACAACAGTTATAATAAATAACAACAGTTATAATAAATGAAATCATTTATAAAAACTAACACAGTTATAATAAATATAACAAGTTAAAATAAATAACAGTTATAATAAATAACAACAGTTATAATAAATAACAACAGTTATAATAAATAACAACAGTTATAATAAATAACAACAGTTATAATAAATAACAACAGTTATAATAAATAACAACAGTTATAATAAATAACAACAGTTATAATAAATAACAACAGTTATAATAAATAACAACAGTTATAATAAATAACAACAGTTATAATAAATAACAACAGTTATAATAAATAACAACAGTTATAATAAATAACAACAGTTATAATAAATAACAACAGTTATAATAAATAACAACAGTTATAATAAATAACAACAGTTATAATAAATAACAACAGTTATAATAAATAACAACAGTTATAATAAATAACAACAGTTATAATAAATAACAACAGTTATAATAAATAACAACAGTTGTAATAAATAACAACAGGTATAATGAATAACAACAGTTATAATAAATATAACAACAGTTATAATAAATACCAACAGTTATAATAAATACCAACAGTTATAATAAATAACAACATTTATAATAAATAACTGTTATAATAAATATAACAACAGTTATAATAAATAATGTAAGGATATTTAAGGGGGTCAGTATTAAACTGACACCCTTTACCTTAATTATTTACTTATTCAGATTGAATAGTATTTTACGGATTCTTTTCTTTTTCAGTTTACCCAATATTTCTGTGATCAGTTCATGATGGACAAATGAACCATAGGGCCATTAAGTGACGATGGAAATGTTAAATATATTTGACATGTCAAGAGACACTGCCTTTTATTTAACAATAAATCACTAGATTTAACACCATTACACTTGATTGACAGATTTCAATTTCATGCAATTTAACACGCCAGCACATTTAAATTGCAACAAACAGACATCAGTAATGAGTTGACATATTACTTTTTATCTGTGGCTCTTAGCTTAAAAATGTAGTTACCAGCTTAGAATGAAATAAGAAGAGGTTTAAGAGGAATAAAAGAGGTTGGAGAGATTTTAAGAGGAAGTTATCTATTTTGAGTTTAACCAGAACTGACACTTCCCCATACGAAAACCAGCTCGACTTCACAGCACGATCCAGGAAACATCAGCAACTCTGTACCTGTTGACGTTCGTCTCTGGTGTTAGGGTTGCAGAAGCAATCTGAGCTTCACAGGTTCTGGGCCCATGGAGTCTGGTGTACCTCGGTGTGTTCATGGATTCACGTGTTGTGACGCCTGCCTTCTTCATCAAAGACAGTGGCATGTCCTGGTCAGTTTTCAAAATAAAGCGTTCCTCAAGAAAGTTCATTAAGAACTAAAGAGCTTTTGCTCTGTGAACTTCATGGAGTCATCCATGAGTTACAGCTGATAAGTCAGTCTTTGGCTCTTGACCAAACTTAATCAGCGGTCAAGGCAGAGGGCTTTCAGGTGTCTGTCCATTCAAACTCTGCAGCGTTCTGGGAAGCAAAACGCTTTAACTAAAAGTGTTGAGACCAGACAAATTCAGTCTTCTCATTGGTTGTGGCCAAGAGGAGACAGTGATAACATGAAGCTTTAGACTTCGAGGTCAACAGAGAGTTTGTGTAGAAAGCAAAGAGGACTGTTTTAGGAAAGGTGTCTGAAAGTGAAGACATACATACGCTCATGAGAGTTTTAGCTGTTTCTCATCTTAAAACAAAACTGAACAAGTCAGTTTGACATATCATTCAACTCTGACACTTATTAGACACTTTCATTTGCAGAAGTGACACAGTAATGCTTCACATTAAAGAATAACACAGCATATAAACACATATCATGAAAATGACAAAATGTTATTCTTTTGATTACATTAGAATAAAATTAAAGAATAGAGATAGTCTTTGTGAATGAATATGTTGTTTGATTCAAACTAACAAAGACTAAATGTCTGTTTATTGAGAGGTCAGTAAAGGTCATCACTGGACATTGTCATGTCTACTACAATAACAACAGTTATAATAAATAACAACAGTTAGTAATAAATATAACAACAGTTATAATTAATAACAACAGTTATAATAAATATAACAACAGTTATAATAATTAACAACAGTTATAATAAATAACAACAGTTATAATAAATAACAAAAGTTATAATTAATAACAACAGTTATAATAAATAATAACAGTTACGATTAACAGCAACAGTTCAAATAAATTACAACAGATAATAATTAACAACAGTTATAATACATAACAGTTATAATAAATATAACAACAGTTATAATAAATAACAACAGTTATAATAAATAACAACAGTTATAATAAATATATAATAATAATAAATGTCAGACAGCAGAGTGTTTTAGTGCTGCTCACATTTTTTCAGCTTGTAGGAGCAAAACTAATAAACTCCAGGTTCCAAAGAGACGTTGGTGTCTTCACCAGTTTGGACTAACTGTCATGCAGACACTGCATGAGCTACATCAATTTAATCAGTTATATCTGAACTTGATCAAAGTCAAAGTCAAAGTCAACTTATTTTGTCAGAACTGCAATATGTACAGGACACACACAGGATTGAAATTGCATTTCTCTCAGTCCCTCGGTGCAACAGTAAACATTTAAACACTAAAACACTGAAAACATAGAATGAATGAATACATAGAATGTATTCATTCAATCCTCTAAAACATAGAATGAATGAATGAATGAATGAATGAAAAAAAAAAAATTAAAGAACGATGATGAAGCAGAATCAGAGGAGAACAAGGACGGTCTTTTCTCTCCGACAAACAAACGAACACTGGAAGCTGTGAGGGCTCGACAGAATCGTTTGGAGATAAAGATTAAAGCATGAATCCTAGATACAGTATTGTTCAAATGAGCTGTCGAGATGCTCCTAACTGTGTCAGGGACATTTCATAACTGTCTGCAGCGGAAGGTTTGGACAGTCTGGACTGAACTGTTGCTGTTTTGAATGCAAAGTCCTGACAGGTCTGAGTCCTTTCACCTCACAGATAATGACGTAATGATTTAGGAATTGTGTTGGAAGCATCTACATTCAAATCAAAAAGATTGAAAACACATATTTTGACTTATGGCTTTAAATCTTTGTTGTATTGACGTTCAAACTAAGAAGTGCTGACGTGACATAAGTGTTGCACCTGAAGTCGTCTGTGTGGACTCGATGGAGCAGCTTCTGCTGAAAATGACTTCCAGACACAGAAAATAAAATATATGAGTAAACTGGCTTTTAGTTTTTCTACACAGGAAGTCCTTCATCTCTTTGGGGAGTTGAACTTGTAGAAAGGAAACCATGATCATATGTTGTTATTTAATATGTTTTTGATATTTACCCAACATTAGTGACCTGAGTGTCTTTGGGCCTCCCTCCGGTCTTCACCGGTCAGACCACCTCCGGTCCTGTCAGGCCCGAGTCTGGTGCCGTCTGTCATGGAGGACATTCAGGCTGGAGGTGGGAACGTGTTTGGACTCTCTGTAACTGAGCCTGTCTAACCTCTGGACAAAGAGCAGCTGCTGGGAAACTAGAATTAGATTTCCTGCTTTAATTTCATTCTGCCTCCTTGGCCGTCACTTTCCAGGGAAGAATGGACTTTAGTCCTCGTTTACTGACGCAAGCGTTAAGATTTGATGTTGTCCACTAACAAACTTTGTTCTTAAAAACTGTATAAAACAACAATATAAACCTACTCAAAGGTTTGTCAATTTGTTCATTTAAAATGGTTGCTGAAAAATCAGTAAAAGATCAAAGAAAAAGAATTCACACAAAAAAATTAAGAAAAAACCAAGAGAGGTGTAAAAACAGCAGGAACCAAAATATAAAGACAAACTAAATTCAGTATAACAGCAGATTTTAATATGCAAAATATGAATAAAACAGCTGTTTATTCATGTATTTAATTTTTACAGTGTAGTTAGTTTTATTACAAAAGGCCAGCCTTTAAATTCACCTAATGCTTGATTCATCTTTGATCTGACCACAAGAATGAAAAAACATTTTTATTTACCTTTTATTGATTTTATTGTGATTGACTTTTTGAACTTATAAAGATCATTCCCTTAAGTTTTTTATCTATTTATTTATCTTGTATTCATTATTAAATATGCTTTAATGAGTTTATTCTGAATATACTTAATAGAAAATGTGAAGAAATTAAAGATCAGTTTCCACTTTAATAAAATGTTTTTATCCTCTGATGACTATAAAGAACCCCTATCATGAATGCAATCAATGGAAACAATGTTCTCTCGCCCGGACGCGGGTCTCCGGGGCCCCACTCTGGAGCTGGGCCTCGAGATGGGGCACGTTGGAGAGCGCCTGGTGGCCGGGCTTTTACCCATGGAGCCCGGCCGGGCACAGACCAAGAGGAGACGTGGGTCCCCCTTCCCATGGGCTCACCACTTGTGGGAGGGGCCAAAGGGGTCAAGTGCAATGTGGGATGTGTGGTGGTTCAAGAATGAGGGAAAACTGGAGCGTGAGATCGATAGGCGGATAGGTGCAGCGTCCGCAGTGAAGCGGGCGCTGTACCGGTCTGTCGTGGTGAAGAGAGAGCTGAGTCAAAAGGCAAAGCTCTCAATTTACCGATCGATCTACGTTCCCACCCTCATCTATGGTCATGAGCTTTGGGTTATGACCGAAAGAACGAGATCTCGGATACAAGCGGCTGAAATGAGTTTTCTCCGCAGGGTGTCTGGACTCTCCCTTAGAGATAGGGTGAGAAGCTCAGTCATCCGGGAGGGACTCGGAGTAGAGCCGCTGCTTCTCCACATCGAGAGGAGCCAGTTGAGGTGGCTCGGGCATCTGGTTAGGATGCCTCCTGGACGCCTCCCTGGTGAGGTGTTCCGGGCATGTCCCACCGGGAGGAGACCCAGAGGAAGACCCAGGACGCGCTGGAGGGACTATGTTTCTCAGCTGGGGAGAGGGAAGGCTGGGCCTCCCTACTTAGGTTACTACCCCTGCAACCCGGCCCCTGATAAGTGGAAGAGAATGGATGGATGGATGGACTTTAAAGAACTGATGTTTTGGTATTTTCCATCAGAACAGTTCACTCTGCAACAGCTTAAACACGGGACATAAATAAAAATGTCTGTCCTTGGCTTGTCAGATCCTTTAATGTTATCCTGTCGTATATGATTAAAATATGCCCCATTAAAAACACACAAAATGCAGTTTAATTATTTTAACTGTTCTAAAACAAAGTTATTGTACAAAGAAAAAAATAAATGTATTGCTGTTTAGCTAAAACATTGTTTGCAACTTCCATAATTTTACCAGAACTGACGTCGTTCTGCTGTTTGGAAACAAACTGTTCATGCCTGACAGTCCAGTACACAATATATTCACTAATGCTAAAGTTAGAATATTGGGACATGAAATGTGAAATAAATCAAACAAATCGTGTTGCTGTTTTGTGCAAGAGCAAATGAAGCATGCTTTGTTACGAGCAGACAGCTGTGCTAATTAAAACTGAAACAGATTACTTCCATCTCACTGACAGGAGACAGAACGCCCAACACATCCTAGAAGAGCTGCATGTGCAGGTGGACTGCAGACAACGGTCCCTTCGTTGAGTCACAGCCGAAGGGGTTTCAGTGTTTCAGATCAAGGTCATACCATACAGATTTATTTATAGAGCACTTAAAACAACAACAAGGCCAGCCAAAGTGCTGTCCTATAGAAACAAACAAGCACAGCAGACAGTAAAACATAAAATTAAAATATAGATACAATTAGCAGCAGATAATAATTAAACGGCCAACACTGTAGAATACAGAGAGGATCAAAACAAATCACATCATGTTAAAGGCAGGTGAAAAGAAGTGGGTTTTCAAGCGAGACTTAAAGACTGTGAGTGAGGGAGACTGCCTGACATGCAGTGGCAACTCATTCCACAGTCTTGGACCTGCAACAGAGAAAGCCCTGTCACCTCCGAGCTTAGGATTCATTCATTCATTCAACCTTTATTTAGTCAGGTAAATCTTACTGGAGGATGGGTTTCTGGAACTGAAAGAAGCATCTTGCCTGCTGACCTCAAAGAGCGCGGTGGGACATATGGCTGCAGAAGATCAGTGAGATAGGATGGGGCAGAACTGTTCAGTGATTTAAAACCATACATGAGTATTTTAAACTGGATCCCAAGTTGAATGGGTAGCCAGTGCAGGGAGGCCAAAACTGGTGTAATGTGCTCTCTATGGCCTGTACCAGTTAAAAATCGGGCTGCGGCATTTTGGGCCAGTTGTAGCCGTGTAATGGAGGACTGACTGATTCCAAACAGAAGTGAATTGCAGTAATCGAGCCTGGATGTTATAAATGCATGGATCACTGTCTCACGATTATTTTTGGACAGTATGGGATTCAGCTGAGACAGCCGCCTCAGCTGAAAAAAAAAACAACAGGATTTAACAATCATGTTTACGTGACTGTTCAATTTCATGGAAGGGTTCATTATCACCCCGAGATTAGTGACCCTTTGTTTCTCTAATGGAGTTAGAGAGAAAAGGTCAATGCAGTGGTTCATGAACATGCCAATAGGAGGGAACAACATGGCTTCAGACTTCTCATTAAAACTTAAGAAGTTTAAAGGCTCACTGACATGATTTTTTTACTATTCATAAAATCGCTAATATA
>JBBPBX010007052.1:38174-58651 GCA_038048925.1 Garcialebias charrua | reverse complement strand
TTTTCGTTCACGTTGGATGACAGTTTAGCACGTGTTGCTGCTGCAGAGAGCTGCGTCACGCAGCTGCTGCAGAGTCTTCATGAAACAAAGTCCACACAAGCTGCGTGTGCGCTCGTCTTTTAACAAGAAAGCTATAACGTTCACAAACAGGAGACCGCACGAGATGCTAACGGCTAAATGCTGCGCGTGCCAGCGCGATAATAGCTCCGTGCTGAAACGCGCCCAGGAAATTTTGTTCCGCGGTGCATATATTCCCCTGTTAAGAACGTTTAATGAGTGAAAAAATAACCGAAACGGTACGCAGGTGGACCGAACCGAACGTGGTGTACCGAAACGGTTCGGTACACCCACTACAACCGTTACATGCCTATGGGATACCATGGCATTTGCCTTCTCATAGGGACCTCCTGACTCAGGCGCATGGACAACTTTTTCACCCACGTCCAGAGTTATGGTAACTTTCAGCCTGGCCTTTGAAGGGGTCTGGCTGAGAGCCTAGGGCTTCGGTTGCTTTGTCCCCCCCCCCCAAAAAAAAAAAAAAACTCAGAGAGTTTACAAGGGCCTGTGAGGTTTCCCTGTGCTTGGTGTAGTGATACACCTAGCCTCTGTTATGTTAGGCTTGACCTTCAAGTACACCTCTCTGCATCTCTCTGAAACTCTCAGTGTTACACCTTCTTGAAGCCTTCAAGGAGACGAGTAAACACTATTTTGGTTAACAATTATTATGAATTAATGGACACTAATTAATCAGATTGAACTTTCTCTTTAATGTGTGTTAATTCAGAATTGATCAAACAGTATTTTTGTCATTTCAATGATGATCTGTTACTTGCATGACTTTGACCCTTCGGCTGGTTTATTTCTGCAGAAGCAAGCAGTCTTTGAATCTAAAGCACAAGGTCAGAGTAAACGTTTAACTTGCAGCTTCTTTTGTGTTGTCTATGAAGTTAGACATAACATTAGCTGTGCTCACAGGCAGGCCATCTGGCCGATTTATGTAAACAGTTTTCCTGTTGTCCGTCAAGAGACTTTCTGCCTATGGGATCATACTTCCATCTTTTATTTTGTTAACCAGCCTGTAGCCGTTGAGGAGGTGGGGAGACCCCACCTCCCCCATATAATGGGCACTTCCTATTTGGAAGTTAGAGTTTCGAGGAGAACGAACTGTCAACCTGCTCTCTCCTCTGGGAAAGCTGGAGACGGCCCGGTCATGTGTCAACGACCCACGTCTCAGCGGGGATCATAGTAAAGCCTTACTTTGATCCATTCACTCTCCTGGAAGAATTTGTTTTCTAAAGTTTTATTTTGAAAGTTCAACCAGTGCGATTGGAGTCTGTTCCTGCCGGTGAACGCGTGCTCCCGCTCGTCTGACCCAGTCATACACGCACGAAGTCATCTGGACGCTCACTGGACCACACAGTCCGTTAGTGTCCACAAACTTCTCAGTCCTCACCTCGCAAGACGTCTCGTCACCAGGTAAAGAGGCTTTGCTTGTATGCTGCACGTGTCGGAAGTACAGCTAAGATCCGTATGGGAAAGCTTGCCACCCTGGTTGGTTCAAAGTAAACAACTTTGGTTAACTTAGCTCCAGAACTCCTTCCTCCTATTTCTTATTTTTCATAAGCTATTTAATCTGTCAAGTAAATGTGCCAACAGTTAAGTTCCTAATTGTCTGTTTGTTTTAATTTGAATTCTTGTCAACGTAGTTATTAAATCAGAGCTAATATCGATACAAATGTTTAATGTAATTCTTGTGATAGTTTCAATAAAAGGTCTATTTTTTTGGTAGACCAATATAAATTGAAGTCTAAGCGTGAAATTACATTTCTGATTAATCACAGTAGAAACAATTTAGTATCGGAAAAAGGAAGAACTCGCACTTTGGTGGCAGTTTGTGCAAGATTAAAGTCTGCTAAACTGCGCATCTACAATAATGATGGCTCAGTAAGTGTTTAAATACCTTACAACTGCATTTATTCTATTACATTGGCCTGGGTTTTCTACCTCCACATCTGCCATATTTATGCCCAGTGGAGACATCATGTTGTTGTTTTACATGTGGCATTTTTTCTCCTCTTAGCATATGCTTTCTACGGAAAGCAGCTGGGAGATGCCTGTCTTTGAGACGGATGCTCTCACGTGCACTTTGCTGAGCATTTCAAGGGCGTGAATGGATTACGTTCCCATAGCAAGTATGTTGCACCGAGTGAACTAAACTGAAAGGGAACTGAAAGTTATGCACCATAACTCATGTTCCCTGAAGGAAGGGAACGAGGTGCAACATATATGGCCCTTTCAATGCTGATAGCTCTGTGAAGTTGAGGAAGATGGAGGGGTGCCCACCGCCTAAATACCTAGAGGGCGGGGCCTCTGGTGCGGCGGTGACGCCCCTGCCATAAAGGCGTGAGTATATTCCTTCAGGTAATCGCGTGGGGGCGCAATTCCCATAGCAAGTATGTTGCACCTCGTTCCCTTCCTTCAGGGAACATGAGTTATGTTGCATAGCTTTCAGGTTTCTTTCCTGTTAACATATAATATGGAGTTTGCTCAACACGTCTGTTGTAACATCTGTTTCGGATAATTGCAGCCGTCTGAACTGCATAGGTCCATAAATTTTTAGGCAGATTACTCTCAATTAACATGCATCTTGCCATTTCAAAGACAGTTCTCCATGTTTTTTCAGCTGTCCCATTCTGATGGGGAGAATAAGGGGCTGAAGTTTCATGTTTTACAGCATTTTGACTAAGCAATGATTGGAACTCCCTGGACGCCTCCCTGGTGAGGTGTTCCGGGCATGTCCCACCGGGAGGAGACCCAGAGGAAGACCCAGGACGCGCTGGAGGGACTATGTTTCTCGGCTGGCCTGGGAACGCCTTGGGATTCCCCCGGAGGAGCTGCTCCAAGTGGCTGGGGAGAGGGAAGTCTGGGCCTCCCTATTTAGGCTGCTACCCCCGCGACCCGACCCCGGATAAGCGGAAGAAGATGGATAGATGGATGGATGATTGGAACTCTTTAGACGTAAACTCAGTTCCATTATCTGACCTTATACTTTTAATTTTACCATAAGGTGCCACATCTGCTATAAAACTTCTCTGTCCCTTTCACAGTATCACTCTTAGCTTTCAAAAAATAGGTAAATATAGCACCAGAATAATCGTCTGTGAAAGCTAAGGCATATCTAAACCCATCTTTAGCAGCTGGTTCTATTGGTCCAGCCAGATCTGTATGTACAAGATCTAGTGCATTTTTAGCTTTTTCATCAGGATCTCTACTCCTGGTCTGAGTAAATTTATCCTGTATGCATACTTCACATTTTAGATCAGGTTTTTCAGTTTTACTTCTAATTTTCATTCCATCTGCAACACCTTCCAACTTTGGCACATCATCATAATTACAGTGACCTAATATTTCATGCCACGTTGGGATGTCATAGCAGGCATTGCACTCATCAACGTCATCATCAAGGGTATTTAAATAGAACATTCTATCATAAACATCAATATCAAAAACCGTACCATTTTTATGGATGAGCCGATTTTGTCCCTTTTTGAAGATAACTGTCGCTCCATGAGCAGTTGCAGCTTTAACAGAAAATATATCCTGGGAGAACGACGGAACGTATAATGTATCCATTAACATTATCTCCTCAATTCGGCTGTTGCTGTCTCTCAGGCGAACTCTTGCGGTGCCTTTCTTCAGTGCGATCCCACTGGCCCTCTCGCCGTCAGCCAACTCCAAAATATGGCTTTGAGGCTTAAAAGTCGAACGAAATCCTTAAATTTTGCAGCGTCTGTCACAATGTGCTTTGTTGCACCAGAGTCGACCATGAGGCCCTTCACCTTTGTGCCGTAGATCTGGGCGTCGTTGGTTTGCTTCACCGTGAAAGCGAACGTGTGGTCCTCCTCATCCATCGCTTGCTTGATCTTGTCTCACCTTTTCCGCCGACAATTTACGTCTTTATGCATGGCGCTCTTGCAGAAACCACACCACTGTTTCGGCTCTCTGCGCTCGCCCGAGGTTGAAGGACAATCCAGCGCTTTGTGCCCTCTCTGGCCGCAGTTGTAACAGGTGATTTTTGAATTCCAATAGTCTCTTCCTTTAATTTTCATCACACTATCTTCTGTTGAGCCAGCAACACATAACTTTTCTGAGCTCCCATAACTTCTCAACTTCGTTTTTAATTGTGCAAAAGTTAATTCTTCATCACTCTGTGTAACATATACAGAGAATGGTTTGAATTCATCAGGCAGTCCTTTTAAAATCATTGCTGTCAACAGGCCATCACTCAAAACTTCTCCTGCATTACGCAACGCCGTGATTGCAGTTTCTGCTCAGATAATATAGTCAGTGACGTTTTCATTTACACCTTTCTGGAGAGATGTCAGCTCCGTGTACAGCTGATCACTCGTGGCTTACCCAAACCCGCATAGCCTAATGGTCTCTGAGGATCTTTAAGGCTTTTCCGCCATCATCCGCAGCATCTCTCATGACAAGAGAAAGACTCTTATTGTCTAGGACTTGAATTAATTCAGCATACACTTCTTCATTTTTGGTGACGTCTTCTTCCGCGTCATCGGGTACGCCCCTCAGTAATATTGTATCCTTCAGCTTAAGCAGACATTGTAGCGTATGAAGAAGGAGAGACAAACTGATTTCCAAGCAGTCGACTTTAATCCTCAAACGCCAAAACCAAAACCAGAATGAATGAATTCACACACGAACAATTTTTCTTCTCTTCACCTGGGGAACACCTCGCTGGCTCCTCCTACTGGGTGAGAGAGAGATGAGGCAATTTACCTTATTAATACACCACACAGCCCCCCCCCCCCCCGAACACCCAGAAGGGCAAATACAAAACATATCAGTCTCTCACAGGGGGCCTAATCAACCTGCCGAACCGACTGCGTCGACTCGGCGGAGAAACAGCTGGCACCCGTAAAGGAACAACATTTTGTGCCACAGGTGGAAGAACACAGTTGGGGGGAGACAACGGAAAGTAGGGTCGAGCAGGAGGGCGGCCGCGTCTAGGAACCTGAGCCGGCAACACATCTTCACCAGCCAAAACATAAGCTGGCTTCAGGCGTTCCACTGTAACCAGCTCTCTACGCCCACCCATGTCTAAAACTAAATCTTTCGCACCTCTTTCGAGCACCCGAAACGGCCCGTCATACGGAGGTTGGAGGGGCGAACGCCAACGGTGGGCGTCACGCCACACAAAGACAAAACGGGCAGACTGGAGTGCAGTGGGCACAAACGCCTGCAGGAAACAATGGTGCACAGGACCTGGAACCAACAAGCTACTCTGTGAACAGGGGTCCACCGCTGCGGGGAAACATGGAGTGGCAGCGTCTAACAAAAACTCCCCTGGAATGTGTAAAGGCTGACCAAAAACCAACTCAGCTGATGAAGCGTTGAGGTCCTCCTTAAGAGCTGATCGCAACCCAAGCAGCACCCAGGGCAAGCGATCCACCCAGCCAACGTCTGTTAGCGCAGCACGCAATGCTGCCTTAAGTGACCGATGGAAACGTTCAACCAACCCGTTAACCTGAGGGTGGTAGGCGGTAGTGCGATGCACCTGCACCCCCAAGGAGCGCGCCATCTCGGCCCAGAGCCCTGAAATAAACTGGGGACCTCTGTCCGAAGTGATGTCCGAGGGCACACCAAAACGGGCAACCCAAGTGGTGAGGAACGCACCAGCCACATCGGAGGTAGCTGTGGAAGAAAGAGGAACAACTTTCGGTCATCTGGTTGTGCGGTCGACCATTGTAAGCAGGTGTGTGAAACCCCGTGATGGAGGCAGGGGACCAACTAAGTCCATATGCATGTGGTCGAAAAGCTTGGCTGGCATATGAAATGGTTCCAGTGGTGCCTTAGTGTTCCGGTGCACCTTGGCACGCTGACAGGCCACGCAAGCCGCTGCCCAACTCCTCACCTCTCTGCGTAAAGCAGGCCACACAAAATGTGCGCTGACTAGTTTCACAGACGCACGCACACCTGGGTGCGAGAGAGAGAGAGAGAGTGAACAGAGTCAAAAATGCGATGGCGCCAACCTGATGGAACCACTGGGCGTGTCCGGCCTGTGGAAACGTCACACAGGATCAAAGGACCGCCCTCTTCCATTTTGACCTCTTCTAGCTGAAGACCTGAAACGCCGGCACGAAGGGCAGTTATATCAGCGTCTCCCGGTTGGTCAGCGGCCATGGCAGAAAAATCCACCCTGAGGAGCACAGGACAAATGAGTACACGCGACAGACAGTCCGCCACTGAGTTGGACTTTCCCGCCACTGAGTTGGACTTTCCCGCCACATGGCGGACGTCAGTCGTAAACTCTGAAATGGCCGCCAAGTGCCGTTGCTGACGTACTGACCAAGGCTCCGAAACCTTAGACATGGCAAACATGAGTGGTTTGTGGTCCACATAAGCCGTAAACGAACGACCCTCCAGCAAAAAAAAAAAAATGAAAATGCAGCGTAGCTAAAAAAAGTGCCAACAACTCGCGGTCAAAAATGCTGTACTTACGCTCGCAGTCCCGCAATTTCCGGCTGAAAAACGCCAACGGTTGCCATGCATCACGGACACGCTGCTCTACAACAGCCCCCACAGCTATATCTGAAGCGTCAGTTGTTAGTGTAATTGGGGCCTCTGAATCTGGATGGGTTAGGAGTGCCGCGCTAGCCAATGCGGACTTAGCACCATCAAAAGCAGCAATCCGGTCTGGGGTCCTTGAGTGCAGGGCCTCGTAAAGAGGCTGCAGGAGATGGGCTGTGTTGGAAATTAACCTGTTGTAAAAGTTCACCATGCCCAAAAATTCCTGCAACTTTTTCACCACCAGAGGACGTGGGAACTCTGCCACCGCCTGTACCTTGGCAGGCAATGGAACAGCACCCTGCGCGGGAATACAATGACCTAAAAAGTCGATCGCCGGCAAACCAAACTGGCACTTGACCGGATGAATGATCAAGCCATGTGCATCCAAGCGCTGAAAAACTTCTCTCAGGTGCAACAGGTGCTCCTCGGTAGACGAGCTGGCCACCAAAATGTCGTCCAGATAGACAAACACAAAATTGAAGCCCAGCAACACGGAGTCCATCAACCTTTGAAAAGTCTGTGCTACCCCCTTTAGTCCAAACGGCATGCGGAGGAACTCAAAAAGCCCAAATGGAGTGATGACTACAGTTTTAAGTACATCGCTGGACTGCACTGGAACCTGATGGTAGCCACGCACCAGATCCACCTTAGAAAAATGGAAGCACCCGACAACCGAGCCGAAAAGTCCTGAATGTGCGGACTGGGGTAGCGATTGTCAGGACTGCATTTTTGAGTTTCACTAATAAACCGAACACTGAGAAAGTTTTAACAATTTTATTAAAAAAACAGGAAGCTGGAATGGTTCCGGATCGTCACTGGCAACTTGAGTTCTGCACAAGAGATGATAATGTTAGCAACAGAGCTTGAACAGGCAGATGTTTTTATATTGAATAAAAACACTAACCTTCTTAGACTGTTTCTATTCCTAAGGGAATTCCTTAATGACATAGGCCAGTGGTGACGTAGTCCAGTTTTACTTCCATGTTTGTTTTGGTCCTTCGTGCGGTTTTTCCCACGGAGGGGTTTTTACTGGTTCCGAAGCAAGTTCATACACGAGTTGGCAGAGAGGCAAATAATGTTGGAAGAGGCAGGCTTTACTCATGGTCGTGAAAGGCAGTCTTGGGTTTGTTTACGTGAGGCAGATGGCTGAACAGATCTGACAAGGGAAGAGGCAGGAGGGCGAAGTCCAATGGCGTGTGCAGAAGTCAAAACCAGAAAAGCAGAGTCCGTAAAAGTACCGATGGGGGTTGAGGCGAAAGACGTGAGACCAAAAAACCAAAACAGAGTCGTAGCAAGCAAGACAAGACAAGACATGGGCGCTGGATAATTACTAGGCAAAACCGTTCATAAATCTGGCAAGGAATGACTGTGGACTTGGAGCTTAAACACGAGGAGAAACAGGTGAGAGCAATGATTGTTGGGCGTGAGGGCGGAGGAATCAATAATGCTGTAACTGCTGTGAACATGGCATGACAAAACTATGATAATACTGACTGTGACTTGGATTAAACTAAAGACAGGGACATGACTAAACTAAACTTAAATATGACTAAACAGAGCGTGAATCATGACAGCGATCAGGTGTCGTCACGTTATTTAAGTGGCGAAAATCACCACATGGGCGCCACGACCCGTCTGCTTTTGGTACCATGTGGAGGGGGAGGCCCATGGGCTGTTAGAGAGTCTAACAATACCCAACCTCTCCATGGTACCAAACTCCTCTTTAGCAATGGCCAGTTTAACAGCGTCAAGGCGGCGTGCACGTGCAAAAACAGGCAGTCCCGTAGTAGGGATGAAATGCTCGACCCCGTGTTTAGTTTCAGAGGAAGAAAAAGCAGGTGTAGTTAAAGAGGGGAATTCTGCCAGCAAACTTTGAAAAACATCACCTGAAACTAAAACATTAGCATGAGTTAACAGCCCAGCCCCCCCAGACACACATGGGAAAGTGGCAAAAGTTACTGCGTCAATAAGTCTGCGGTTAGCAACATCAACTAACAGACCATGAGCGCATAAAAAATCTGCTACGATAATAGGAACAGTCACTGAGGCAACAACAAAGTCCCACTCAAACTCACGTCCATGGAAATAAACTGTTGCCCGTCTAGTTCCAAAAGTTCCAACTGGAGAACCGTTAGCTGCAGTTAGCAGTGGGCCACTGCATCGGCCTACTAAATTAGGCCCAAGAGGGTGGACTAAACTCTTCTGGAAACCAGAGTTAACCAAAAAACGACGTCCTGACAGGGAGTCTGTGACGTAGAGCAGCTCACCTTGCTCGCCAGCGCCCACAACTGCTTCTGAGCGCCAGCTTCTTCGTTTCCCGACACCCCAAATGTGCACGGTGGGATGCAGCGCTTGGCCTTGTTGCCGAACCTCCTGTGGTAGAAACACAAAGAGCTCCCACGACGAGTCTGCGCGCCAACAGCTGAAACAACCGCCGGCTCCTCAGTCGCCGTCTGCTGGGACTCCACCGACGTACTCTGCACGACAAACCGTCTGGTAGCCAGCAGGACCCGGTCGGCCTACTCCGCCAAGCCCCGGTAATCACCGGTAGATAAACAAGGGGAATTAGCCAAGGCCGCCCTCACTTGCAGCGGAAGCTGGCGCAGGAAAATGTGCGGGAAAAGGAAACCTCCCTCGTCTGAGCCAAGTAGCGATAGCATTTTGTCCATCATGTCCACGGCCGTGCCATCACCCAAACCAGGCAGAGATAATAGTTTATCAGCCCGTTGTCGAAGACAAACTGTACCTTCGAAGCAGAAACTGTTTGAGGGCGCCATATTTTTCCACATGCAGTGATTTACGCAGAAGCGGCATAACTCTGCGGGTGGATGGCTGATCCAGGGCCGACACGACCAAGAAGTACCTGGCTTTGTCTGCGTTCACGCCTCGGAGGCGGAAGAGTGCCTCAATGTGCTGGAACCATGAAGCCGGGTCGCTTTGCCAGAACTCCGGGAGCTTAACAGTCGCGGCGGAGGCAAAGTCGGCTGGGGTCGGCTGTAACCGCGGGGAAGACGCCACAGCGACAGAGTCTGAAGAAGAAACAACGTCCACGTTTGATTCTGGCATCTTTCACGTCGCAGGTCACCACTGTAGCGTGTGAAGGAGAGTCAAACTGATTTCCAAGCAGTCGACTTTAATCCTCAAACACCAAAACCAAAACCAGAATGAATGAATTCACACACAAACAATTCTTCTTCTCTTCACCTGGGGAACACCACGCTGGCTCCTCCTACTGGGTGAGAGAGAGATGAGGCAATTTACCTTATTAATACACCACAACGTAAGTGGGCTAAAAACTTTGTCTCCCACAACTCGTACTTCTTTTCATCTCTGTCGAAGCATAATCGATTCCATCGGCTTCCAAACTCCCTCCTGGTTCTGGGCCCATAACCTATTGATGCAGCCATTGTTTAAAGCAAGGGTTTGAAATGCCGGATAATGACGGAGGAAACACAACACACCATCAGTTTCATTTGGCCTGAGTGAGAAGTGCGCTCATCAGAGCAGCTGGCCTTTTATTAGCAGATTGCGCCCTCCTGTGTAAGTCTCTGCGCATAACAGGACGTCAACAAGAACATTTACAAGAACCCAACAAAGCGGCTGAAATGAGTTTTCTCCGCAGGGTGTCTGGACTCTCCCTTAGAGATAGGGTGAGAAGCTCAGTCATCCGAGAGGGACTCAGAGTAGAGCCGCTGCTTCTCCACATCGAGAAGAGCCAGTTGAGGTGGCTTGGGCATCTGGTTAGGATGCCTCCTGGACGCCTCCCTGGTAAGGTTTTCCGGGCATGTCCGGTGGAGACCCAGAAGAAGACCCAGGACACGCTGGAGGGACTATGTTTCTCAGCTGGCCTGGGAATGCCTTGGGATTCCCCCGGAGGAGCTGGCCCAAGTGGCTGGGGAGAGGGAAATCTGGGCCTCCTTACTTAGGCTGCTACCCCCGCGACCCAACCCCGGATAAGCGGAAGAGAATGGATGGATGATGGATAATCATTAACAACTGAAATAATAAAACAAAGTCACTCTGACCACATAAGAGGACATCATGGTTTGAACACTTTTATCCACATCTGAACAAGAATCAACCGTGAAATGTAATTGATTTTTGTGGTTTGTTTTGTTTTTGTCTTACCTGAACAAAGGTTGAATCAGGAGTTTCCATCTGAACTTCTTCTTCGATGGTGTTTTCTGGCAGTTTACAAACTCAGTGTATTACCGCCATCAACCAGACGGAGATGTAATTCAAGAGTCTATGTACTTTCAATTAAAAAATAAATAAATAAAATAAATCCTTTCAGCTAATTTTGTAACTTTCAAATATTTAACAAGTGCTTTAGTTATATCCTGTGACTGATTTTTCTTCAATAAAGTAACCATTGTCACTGAACTCCCCATTACCCTTTCCAGTGCCTTCCTCTCTTTATTATATTTCTTACAATAAAGCAACACATGTTCCACGAACTTCTGTCTTGTCTGCCATTTTGAATCTAACCTATACTGTGTTATACACATCTGCCACCACTGGGTGGCAGTATAACGCCCTTGTATGTGGGCAGGTCCTTGCAGAGTAAAATTTATTATTTTGGTCTAACCCAAAATGTGATGTCCTCATAAGTGGATGTCATGTCCTAGGTGGCTAAAATTATAAACCAATTAAATGTAATCCCCTGAATAAGGACTTTTTTTCTCTAAATATTAATTCAGGAGAGGACAAGCGTTAAGTTTGAGTGTTTTCTGAAACTAATAAGATGCTTTAGTAAAATGTACACAGTTCATGTCTGCTTTTTGTCTTTTTATTCCCAGTTATGGACATTTCCAATAATCTGTTTTCTGTTTACAAACAACAACAAAAAAACAGCGACAAGAAAATAAAAGATGTTCTTCACATCATTAGAACTGGTGGCTTAAAACTTGAGAGCTTGTTTTTAGTGCATGTTTTGCTTGAGGTAGCGTTTCAATTTAAAGATGTACATTTGAGATTTTTAGGAAAGAGGACAATTTAAGACAGTCCATGTGTCTGGACAGTTGTGGAACTCCATGTTATCTCTTCTGCTCTCTGCACATCACGTGATCAGTCTGTCACCTGTTAAATAAGAAGATCACTCGGAAACTTCTTAACGCTCACTGTTTTCAAATCAACCGTACAAGATAATTTCTCAACTTCTATTTAGACTTTTGGTTTTGGCCACATCCAGTAAAATATTTCTGGAGGCACGGAGAAGATCTTATGGAAATGGTACAAAACAAATCTGTATCTGGTCTTAGAAGTGTGTGTCACAGCTAACCAGAGGAGTTGTCAAATTTCCTGCAAGATACAGTTAGAAAACTTCTCTAACAAGCTTGTACAGAAGACATTTTTAATAAATGTTTGACAGGTTAAAAAAACCCACACACGTTCAGGTTCAACACTTTCACATGAAAATACTGTCAAACCAAATCTCTTAACATAAACTCACATTGGTCCCCCCCCATTTAACATGTAGAGCATGTTGTTGGTGTGCTATAAAATAAATAAGTAAATGCACTGAAAGGGACAAGATGCTGCTTGGGTTCATCATCATCATCAGCTGAGGTTCACAAACATCTCTGAAAAATAATTAACATAAAAAGTGTTTGCTGTTGTCAAAATTGGAGCTGGAAAGGGTTAATGTGATCAGCTAATGAGAGATTGTTTCCAGCTGTGTTCTCCTTCTGGAGCTTCTTCAGCTCCTGGGAGGTGTATTTAAAGGGGTTTCTAACTTCCTACAGTACAGTCGACGTTGTTCCACCTGCCTTGTGCTCAGGTGTAGAGTCTGCTGTTTAAGATGGTGCCTTCAGGTGCTTTAGTCTCTTTGGTGCTCGTATGTTTGGCCTCTGTGGTCACGGATGCCATCAGGACTCTCAAAGAGGGGCCGATGATCGACGCTGAAGGAAGGGAGTATAAATTGCTTCCTCTGATGGATAAAAGTAAAGCAAACCCCAGCAGCAAGCCCACTGTCCGTGTTCAGTGCACCGAGGCGTCCATGATCATCTTCATCCAGGCCGACTTCTACAGGACCGGGCACCTGGTCGCACCAGGAGAGCTGTTCCTGGGAGACGCCAAGTTTTCAAAGAGCAGTCAGTGCCAGGCTGTTCCTGTGAGTGACAATGAGTACGTCATTGAAGCAAATCTGCAGGCCTGTGGCTCTAAACTAACGGTGAGTTTCACTCTTTGTTGGGTCTTTTAACATTTGGAAACAAAGCTTCTGACTTGGTCTTAACTTTTTAGATATCTGACGGTGATGTGATCTACTCTAACAACCTGAGATTCTCTCCTGCTCTGGGTTATCCTGGAATTACAAGGATGGGTGAAGCTGTCGTTCCAGTCTCCTGCCACTACAAAAGGTAATTTCATTTGATGGTGGGAACAACAAGTGGGTTTAGTTAAGATTCTTTCTTAAAAGCTCTTGATTGACAGGAAACACACTGTGAGCAGCATGACTCAGGAGAAGCCACCTCTAGAATTCTCCCCAGTGGGGGGTTCTCGTTTCTCTCTGAAACTGATGACTGGTAGGTGTGGTGCTAAATGTCTGGCTTCACATATTGAATGTGCTCTTAGTACGTTTCTCTTCCCTGCATGTAGGGGACTGGCTAAATGAGCGTCATTCCAACACCTTCCTCCTCGGTGAGCCCCTGCACATGAAGGCGTGGTACTCTGGCCCTGATTCAAGGCGGCTCTTTGTTGACAACTGTGTCGTCACGCTGACCCCTGACCCCACCTCAGTGCCACGATACTACATCATTGAAAACTATGGGTGAGGGTGCTCAGATGTTGAGCTAGTTCACAAAAGGAAACTTTCAGATAACTAATGCACTGCTCCAGTGTCTAACACGGTTTCCTCTTGCACAGGTGCTTCATTGACGCAAAAGACGGAGGCTTGCATTCACTTTTCCTGCCCAGAACAGCAGACTCTATTCACTTCAAGTTTGATGCCTTCCTGTTTCAGAATGACTTGAGGAACACTGTAAGGCATTTTAAACTTGGTGGTTTTTAAAAAAAATCTTTTAGGAAAAAAAAATTGTGACGGTTGTGAACAATTCACTTCCTGGTGGTTGTAGAAATAGCAATTGGCGTTTATATTAAAATGGTTTAAAATGGCTCAAAGTTTCATACTGCATATAATCGCCTTCCTTGAAGGAACACTTTATGATGCTGTGAAAGCATCTTTTAAAACACATTTGCATAATCTGGCAGTGCTGTTTCATATGGCAGCTCACTGCTGAAAGTTGTAGCTAGTGTTGTGTATGTGAAACAGTGACGGGTCTTTAAGTAGTCATGTTCAGGGTCTCTAACCAGTCTCTGCATCTGATTGTATTGCAATAATTAAGGTTTTCTGCACAACACACACTTGGACCACGCATGTTGGTACCCACGAGGGTTTTTGTAACAGGAAACGTGTCTGTCAAAACTTTTTCCACAGAAACCCCAATGACCGATCAGGAATTGCTTTTTAATGGTGTGCATTTCTTTTAAAGATCTACATAACTTGCAAACTCAAAGCTACAAATCAACTGAAAAGCAGCCCTGGTAACAAAGCCTGCAACTATGTAAAACAAAGGTAATGTTTTTTTTATTCTCCCCTTTAACTTTTGAGACTCTTGAGTCATACTGGGAAAAGCATTTTCTCTTTAGTTAAAGTTTTAAATGGATAAAGATTCCATAATAAAGTGGTTGCCAATGTGCATTAAATGTACCATAGATGCGCCGCGTAGATGCCGCGAGAAATCTTAATTGGTAACTTAATTATAAATTCTGTTTTCAGGTGGATGAACGTCGATGGAAGTGATGGCATGTGTTGGTGCTGCAATGGTGTCTGCCATAATGGACTGCCTAAAGGTAAAATCTCCCACTGAATCATCCTGTAGATTAAATGTTGCAGAAGTGCCAGCTCTTGTAACTTTTCTCCCCCTTTTTCAGATGACCTGAACTGCGACACTTTGACCCTTGGCCCTTTGATGATTTCCCCTAGGAAATGAACAAACAACTCCAGACCGCAAACTCTTTACCTGGCAGAAATGTATCAAATGTACTGAATGTTTTAACTGAAGAGGATTTGTCCCAACAATAAATTGAATTAAAGCAAACTTTTTTTCTGTGACTGAGCCCAGTCAAAAGGGAAGCCTGTCCATTTACTCCAAGAACGAGTGCTAGACATCTTTAAAACTTTTGAGGGAGGCGCTTAATGGTGAATTTGTTTTACTGGTATACAGGTATGTTTTACTGGTATACAGGTAGTCTCATTGACATCTCATTCGAGATGTTTGTTGGGGGGGATGAGGGCCTTTCTCAAAAGCCCAGAGTGGGGGGGGGAGTTAATGGTGGCAGGTGTTACACCTTTACCACCCACATTTTGATAATGGTACAGAGTTGATAACGCTTTCAATCACAGACCATCTTCAACTGCCACCACTCTCGCAACCCTTGAATAAATAAACCCTTTAGATTGTGTACCAGCTGGCCTTGAATGGAACTTGGCAGTTGTGGACCTTTCAGCTCATTATCTGATTACTGGAAACAAACTTCTGCTAAAGACAATGTTTAACTTCTGGCCATGACTCGGACAGTAAAGTTAAAAATGGAAGTGACAGAACTGCATCAAAGGTTTGAAAGGGTGCATGACACCTGTGATTCTTGTAGTTCACCATTCGCGCCCATGTACAAAGACAAATGCAAAAACCTTTCGGCTTTTCCCTTAAGGGGTTGCCACAGCGAGGCCTCCACCTCACTCTATCCTCTGCATCCTCTGTCCTCACTCCTACCTTCATGTCCTCTCTAACTGCATCCATATATCTCTTTGGCCTTCCTGTGTCTATTTCCTGGCAGCTGCATTTCTAACATCCTTCTACCAATATACCCACTGTCCCTCCTCTGGACATGTCAAAACTCTCAGTCTGGCCTCCCTAACTTTATCTCCCAGTTCAACATGTGCTGTACCTCTTATCTCATTCCTGATCTTATCCATCCTTAGGAGAACCTCAGCATCTTCATTTCTGCTACTTCCAGTTCTTTCTCCGGTCTTGTCAATGACACTGTCTCCAGACCATACAACATAACTGGTCTCACCACTGTCGTAAACTTTTCCTTGGACCTTTGCTAACACCTTGTCACAAATCACTCCTGAAACTTTTTTCCATCCACTCCATCCTGCCTGGACTCCACCTCTTTACCACATTCCCCATTTTCCTGGACAGTGGACCCCAAGTACTTGAAGTCCTGCACCTTTGTGACCTCTGCTCCTTGTAGCCTCACTGTTCCACTGGCCTCCCTCTCATTCACACACATGTACTCTGTCTTACTACGGCTGACTTTCATTCCTCTTCTTTCAAGTGCATACCTCCACCTCTCCAAGTTCTCTTCCACCTGTTCCCTGTTCTCACCACATATCACAATGTCATCTGCAAACATCATAGTCCATGGGGATTCCTGCCTGACCTCATCTGTTAGTCGGTCCATCACCAGAGCAAACAAGAAGGGGCTCAGAGCCGATCCTTGATGCAATCCCACCTCCACCTTGAAGCTATCTGTCACTCCTACAGCACATCTCACCACTGTCCTGCTGTCCTCATACATGTCCTGTACCAGTCTAACATACTTTTCTGCCACTCCAGATTTCCTCATGCAATACCACACCTCCTCTCTTGGCACCCTGTCATATGCTTTTTCTAAATCCACAAACACACAATGGAGTTCTTTCTGACCCTCTCTGTACTTCTCTATCAACATCCTCAAAGCAAAGATGGCATCTGTGGTGCTCTTTCTTGGCATGAAACCATACTGCTGCTCACAGATAGTCACCTCTTGTCTAAGCCTTCCTTCCACAATTCTCTCCCAGATCTTCATCGTGTGACTCATCAACTTAATTCCCCTGTAGTTGCTACAACTCTGTACATCACCCTTGTTCTTAAAAATGGGAACCAGCACACTTCTTCTCCATTCTTCAGGCATTTTCTCACCCTCAAATATTCCATTAAATATTTGAGTCAAAAACCTCACTGCCATCTCTCCAAGACATTTCCAAACCTCCACTGGTATGTCATCAGGTCCTACTGCCTTCCCCTTCTTCATTCTTTTCAGAGCTTTCCGGACTTCACCCTCACTAATCTTTCCCACTTCCTGGTCCACAGTTTCTATGACCTCCACTCTTCTTTCTCTTTCATTCTCTTCATTCATTAGCTCCTCAAAGTAATCCTTCCATCTTCCCATCACACTCTCCTCACTTGTTAGAACATTCCCATTCCCATCTTTAATAAGCCTAACCTGCTGCACATCCTTTCCAGCCTGATCCCTCTGTCTTGCCAATCGGTACAAGTCCTTCTCGCCCTCTGTCCAGTCTCCCATACAACTCATTGTACGCCCTCTGCTTTGCCTTAGCCACTTCCTTCTTTGCTCTACGTCCCATCTCCTTATATTCATGTCTCCTCTCTTCAGTCCTCTCACTGTCATATTTCTTCTTGGCTAATCTCTTTCTTTGAATGGCGTCTTGCACTTCACTATTCCACCACCAGGTTTCCTTATCCATTCTCTGTCCGGATGACACACCAAGTACCTTCCGTCTCTCTAATTACTGTTGCTTTAGTAGCCCAGTCACTTGGAAGCTCTTTCTTACCACCCAGAGCCTTTAACAGCTCGTCTCTGAATTTCTCACAACATTCTTCCTTCTTTAGCTTCCACCATTTGGTCTTCTTCTCTGATTTTACTCTTTTTCTCTTCTTCGCAACAACAGTCATTCTACACACAACCATCCGATGCTGTCTGGCCACGCTCTCCCCTGCCACAACTTTACAGTCTCCAATCTCCCTCAGGTTTCCTCTTCTACACAGAATGTAGTCGACCTGTGTACTCCTTCCTCCACTCTTATAGGTCACTCTATGTTCCTCCCTCTTTTGGAAATAGGTATTGACTATAGCCATTTCCATTCTCTTGGCAAAATCCACCACCATCTGTCCTTCCTGGTTTCTTTCCTTGATACCAAACCTACCCATCACTTCCTCGTCCCCTCTGTTTCCTTCACCAACATGTCCATTCAGGTCTGCTCCAATCACCACTCTTTCCTCCCTAGGAATACTCTATCACTTCATCCAAAATTTATCTTTCTCCTCTGCATCACATCCAACTTGTGGAGCATCAGACCTTCTACTTCTACCTTCAGATACATCACCCTATCTGACACTCTCTTCACCTCTACTACATTCTTTGCCAACTCCTCCTTCAGGACCACCCCTACTCCATTTCTCTTTCTATCCACACCATGGTAAAACAGTTTGAACCCTGCTCCAATACTGCGAGCCTTGCTGCCCTTCCACTTGGTCTCTTGGACACATAAAACATCTACCTTTCTTCTCTGCATCATGTCAGCCAGCTCTCTACCTTTGCCTGTCATTGTCCCCACATTTAGAGTTGCAACCCTCAGTCCTACATTCTTCACTTTCCTCCTCTCCCTCTGTCTCCTGACACGTTTTCCTCCTCGGGTCTTCGACTAACAGTAGTACAATTTCCGCCGGCACCCTGTTTGTCAACAGCACCGGTGGCGGACGTTGTTAACCCGGGCCTCGACCGATCCGGTATGGTTTCACTTTGATGAACTGAAAAATAAAATGCAAAAACTGTAAATAAACTAAATGCACTAAGATCTAATGGCATGAAAAATACATCGAATCGCAGCACTAACATGGGTCTGAGCAGATGAACACAGAATGCAACTGAAGTTTTTCAGTGATTATCCTGGTTAGAGGTTCATGAGTCTTGACAGCCTCAGGGTAGAAGCTGTTCCTCAATCTAGTGGTTCTATACTTAATGCTCCTCAACCTCCTGAGGGGAGCAGGACACAGTGTGTGCTGGGTGAGTGGTCTTTCATGATGCAGTGCCACTGGCAGATGTGCAGCCCTGGTTCCCTTTAATTCACAATCTGATTAATTCATGTACAGAAGTGTCTAATGTTGGATGGGAAGCAAAGTGCAGCCATCCTTTGTTTTACTTATGTCTGACTTGACTTTTTGTTCTGTGTGCTGCTGACATTTCCCTGACTTCACACATCATTGCTCATGTGCAAATGTTAGATCAGTGTCATAAGTTTATACACCTCACTACCAGCATCTGACTCTATTAAATTCTGTTTTCTTGCATCTAGACATGATTTTTGATTGAACAGAGATTCACACATACAGGACATACTTGTATATGGAGGTGGGTCAGGGGAGTTGTGAGCTCAGTTCCAGGATGCATGAAGGAAATGTATGTTTGATTAAATCTGAAGATGTGTGCGCATGTGATTCTTTGAAGCATGAGGCTCCTGTTCGCTTCAGGCTTTGTGCTCTTCTGAATTGATGACCTTCACATGTGTGTGACTCAAAGACTGAAGTTAAGACTGAACACTTTCATTCTGGGTAAACCTTTTAACAAAACCTTGAACTAAATGAAATCATTTAGCAAATGTAAAATGTGGATGTCAAAGAGCAGTTCTCAGTAGGAATGCTCCGATCTTTTTTGTTGTTGTTGCTACCGATACTTATCAGTTGGATTGGCTGTAATTTTTTAGATTTTGTTAAAATGAGTGCTAGCAGGTACTTGCTACGTGATTTGGAATATAGGAACCATAAAATCACCTTACAAAAGCATATTTTTATTTACTTTTTCAAGACGTATAAGGCAGCACCTATTCTGTCAAAAAGACAACTGAAACATTTACCTGCTCTCCGTAATAGAATCTTTATCAGACTGAAAACATTAAGGCTCTCAACAGGCTAAACAGTGCAGAAAGTCAAATCTCAAAACATTGCTGAAATATTTTATTTATTAACCTTTATTTAGCCAGGCAAATCCCATTGAGATCACTTTTCTTTTGCAAGGGAGGCCCTTGCCTGAAGGCAGACTAACGTGCATGTTTTCGGTCTGGGAGGAAACCGGAGTACCCAGAGAAAACCCATGCATACACGAGAAGAAGCTGTGAGGCAACAGTGCTAACCACTGAGCCATCATGCTGCCAAATAAATATGTATACCAGCCTCTGCAGGCTGCAAAGGTGATTGGTTTTTGTGATCGGCACTGAAAGACATTGATTGGTATTGGCCGACCACATACCTGTATTTTCCGACGTATAAGTTGCACCGGAGTACAAGTTACATTTATTATGCGTTTAATGGCCAGCTTCATTTCACCTGGGTGGCGCGGTGCCATCCATCCATCGTGTCCGGAGCCGCTAGCGAAGTGAGTGTGCACGGGAGGACTCGCTGTTGCAGTTCTTTGAAACTTAAAGCGGCACTCAAAAAATTGCATTATGAATATGGACCAAAAAAACATATACAAGTTGCTTTGGCGTTTAAGTTGCAGGACTGACAAATCTATACAAATAACTGTGACTTATACACTGGAAAATACGGAAGTGAGAAAATTATGATCGGTAGCCAATCAGTCGAAACATCTCTGGTTCTCAGTGTCACATTAACGCTTCTTCTGTCTCAAGAGACATATTTAGGTGTAAGACAAAAAATGTATTCTACACGTTTAGAAAAATATATTTTTTGTCAAAGGCAACAAAAGCCCCAGTGAAAGTTTGTTTGATAGTCACCATGTTCTAAGAAATGGTTTAAAAGAAAAAATCTTGTAAATGTTATTTTCTCTAAAAAAAAAAAAAAACAGTAATCTGTTCCATTTTCTTAAATTTGGATAAAGATCAATTTCACACAAAATTGGTAATCATTGAATATACATCAATTAATTTTTGGAGTCAGTCCAATTCAAGCTAATTGTCATTGTTAAGTGCACTTAGCCAACACAAAAAGCTTTTATCAGTTAATGTTACAGATAACAGATTTAAAAAAAAAAGTTTGGTAGCAGCTGAGTCATGCCCAGCACATACTCCGAGTGTTTATATATAT
>JBBPBX010007052.1:0-37059 GCA_038048925.1 Garcialebias charrua | reverse complement strand
TGTTTGAGAGGCTAGTGAACATGGGACTGCCTTATGTTAGACTTAACTACCAGGTTTGTTTTTTCATTTATTATTTTAAACATTTTAATGTATTGATCAGTGACAATTTTTAAAATCAATGACAAAGTATGCAGAAGTTGACTTTGAGACACTGAGTTTCCATTTGTGTCCATATTATCGTCTACATTCAGTACTGTATGTTGGAGATTGCCATGTTTATCTGTATTGTGGATTTGTACTTCAGCATCGCATGAGGCCTGACATTGCCCATCTTTTGACCCCACACATCTACTCAGAGTTGGAGAACCATCCTTCTGTGTTTGAGTATGAAAGCATCAAGGTACTTGCATATTTTTTCTCTTTTAATGAATATTAAATCAAACAAACTACACGATAAACATTAAAACATAACATCAAATGTCTTCTTTTTTTTAAATCTTACAGGGTCTTAACTCAAATTTGTTCTTTGTGGAGCACAAACACCTTGAAGAACAGATCAAAGATGGAAAGAGCCATCGAAACAGTCATGAGGCAAAGTTTGTAGTGGCACTTTGCCGTTACCTTCTCCACCAAGAATGGAAAGAGCCATCGAAACAGTCATGAGGCAAAGTTTGTAGTGGCACTTTGCCGTTACCTTCTCCACCAAGAATACAAACCAGAACAAATTACTATACTCACAACCTACACTGGCCAGCTCTTCTGTCTACGCCAGCTAATGCCTGCCAACGAGTTTGCAGGGGTCAAAGTACATGTGGTGGACAAATATCAGGGGGAAGAGAATGACATTGTTTTGTTGTCTCTTGTACGTAGTAACTTACATGGTAAAGTTGGCTTTTTGAGCATCCCTAATCGTGTCTGTGTAGCATTGTCACGTGCCAAGAAAGGCCTGTACTGTATTGGCAACAGTGAGAGCCTGAGTGGAGTTAAACTTTGGAGCAACATATTTCACACCTTGAGAGAGAACGAGCAGATTGGGAACTCTCTGACCTTGTGCTGTCAGAATCACCCAACTCGACAGGTCGAGGTTTCCTGCGCTAAGGATTTTGAACAGGCACCCGAAGGGGGCTGCACCCAGCCTTGCCAGTTTCGTCTGGATTGTGGGCATGTTTGCACAAGAGTTTGTCATCCGTACGATGCAGAACACAAACAGTTTAAGTGTAGCAAGAACTGTGAGAAGATTGTATGCGATCAAGGACACAAGTGCCCACGTTTGTGCCATAAAGGTTGTCCAAAGAAATGTGAAGTGAAGGTTGAGAAAGTCATACCTGAATGTCAGCACAAACAAATGGTTCCTTGCCACCAGGACCCAGCGACATTTGCATGCCAGGAGCCATGCCAGAAGATGCTCGAGTGTGGACATCCATGTGACTCAACCTGTGGAGCATTATGCACTGAAAAGTGCTATGTGAAGGTCACCTTAAAACTTAAGTGTGGACACAGCCAGAAAGGATCTTGCTATTATAAAACAAATACAGAACAACCTGAATGTAAAACCAAGTGTAATTACCAGTTAAAATGTGGCCACACCTGTCCTGGTACCTGTGGAAAGTGTTACCAGGGTTGCTTCCACAGCCCCTGTTCTCACCGATGTGAACGTCTTCTGATTTGTTCTCACAAGTGTTTGGAACCTTGCACTCGTGATTGTCCTCCCTGTCGGAGGCCATGTGAGAACTTTTGTGTCCACAGTAAATGTATGAAGCCATGTGGGCAACCATGCGCTCCTTGTATCGAGCCATGTTCCTGGCAGTGCCCTCACCAGAGCTGCAGTAAGCTTTGTCATGAGCCATGTGATCGTCCACCATGCACTAAGCCTTGTAAAAAGATCCTGGAGTGTGGCCACCCATGCATTGGTCTTTGTGGAGATAAATGTCCAAACAAATGTCGCGTTTGCAATGCTGATGAGGTGAAAGAAATTTTCTTTGGCACTGAGGATGAACCTGATGCTCACTTTATTCAGCTAGATGAATGTCAGCACATTATTGAATCCACAGCCATGGACCACTACATGAGTTTGGATGACAACAAACAAGGAGAGCAGGTGGCAATAAAACTAAAGGAATGTCCCAAGTGTAAAACTCCAATACGTAAGAATCTACGATATGGATCACACATTAACCGCAGTCTGGCTGAGATAGAGATGGTAAAGAAGAAGATGAACGAAAGTCAACCTGACATTGAAAAAACAAAGCGCGCCCTTCGAAAGCAGTGGAGAACAAATCGTCCAATTTGTGAAATACATGTGGGAATGGAGTACATGGAAATCCAAGAAAAACTAAGAAAAGAATACCTTACAGTCGTTGACCTGTGGGTCCTTGAAAACAAGATTGATTTCCTGACAAGAGCGGCCAAACTTTTAGAAGTTACCGATGGCCACATCTTTCGACAAAATGCCACAAAGTTCATTGGTTGGCTCAATAGCAAAAACCAAAGGTTCACAGACCAACAAGTCTTTGATTTGCAGAGAGAGCTACAAAGACTCAACCTCCTAGCTGAACTCAATGTTCGTTGTCAAAAGGCAGACTGCACGGGGCAAACCAAGGAAATGCTAATCGAGGTGCAAGGAATCAGACAGGTTTTGGAAACACCTGGCCAGTTCACAGAACACGATCAAGTGAGAGTGAAAGACGCTATGAAGAAACTGAATGAAAAGTTTCCACTCACAGGCTTGGGGATCAGTGATGAGGAGAGAACGATGATCGTCTCAGCAATGAAAATGCCCCCAGGACACTGGCACAAATGTCCTAATGGCCATGTCTATCTTATTACTGAATGTGGAGGGGCTATGGAAAGTCGAAATTGCCCTGATTGCAATGCTACGATAGGTGGACAAAACCATAGACTGAACAGTGGCAACCAAGTTGCTACAGAAATGGCTGGAGCACAGCATTCTTCTTGGTCTGAAGTAAACAATCTGTTAAACTTTGATCACCGTGAACTCTAAAAACATTTCAGTGAAGTTGGTTATTGCTTTCGCTCTCAAATGCAAAAATTAGTGAGCAGTATCCAGTCATCATTCTGTAAATACATGTAACAACCATTTCAATTCATGTTGAACTGGTACCCTCCATGAGTGTATTAAGCATTGTGTACTTAATGGAAATTATGTAGCTTTTTGTTCAAATTGGATGCAGAATACCTTGCATGAGACCACTTTCTTCCTGGTTGATATGTGCTTTTGACATCCTTTACTGAATCTACTGACTGATGTGATACTTTTCATTTGCTTGAACAATATTGTGAATGCATTTTACAGTAATACCTTGGAAATATTAAACCTTTTTTTTATTTGCGTGTCCTGAATTGTGAGTTCTGATTTAAAGCACTTGAGTTGACAGGATCATTTTTCATTACAGTAAACAATTTGTTTAAGAATTATGTCAATAAATGTCTTGTGCTCAACAATAGGTGGCAGTAAAACATTGTAATTAAACACACTGTGATTATACAGGATTCAGGCTTGTTTGTGCATAAGAAAAAATAAAAAGTGTTAAATGCAATGTCTTGGCGTTATTTTTCCAAGTACATCCTAGCACATAATGTTATGTTCAGGAAACAGTTTAAATGACAATCTAGAAATTGGTATTTATCGTGTGTTGTAAAGTGATGCTTTTAATTCTTAATTATTTTGTGTGTTCTCCTGTAAACACGTTGAACTTGCACCATCAGGAGTTAAAACATTTGTGCCTGTTAACAGGATATCATTGGCAATGAAGCCAAAGAAGCAACCCTGAAATAGCTTCCATTTCTCTTCACTATACAAGACTCCCAGTCGCTGGGTTTCATTTTTGTGTGTTGTAACAGCTTGCATCACTTTATTATATGATGAATGTGCCCCTGTCACAAAGCAAGCTCCAATGCAAACTTTGCAGTCTGTAGAGGAGGGTGCAACAAAAATGTTCTGTCAGGAAGGTGTTAAAATGTAGCAAATTTTAAAAGCTGGCCACTCTTTGTATTTATAGTATTCAAGCTCAAAGCTTAGGGAGAGCTGATGAAAGGTGACGCTGGCAAAAAAGGGTAATATCCTACCAGGTGGACTGACTCATCTATCATGTCAAGTGGCCTTAAAATATGCTGCTGTCAGAGATTCCACTTGTGTGCTTTTGCAATAAAAAACTACCTATTTGCCCCAAATCCTCTAATGCATAATGCATGGTTTGATAGTGTCCGTCCTATGAACAGTGAAATAACTAAACGATAAGTTAAAAGATGATAAATCACTGTTTAAAAGTAAAGAAGCAAATTCCATGTTAAACGATTCCTTCTGATACAAATTCTTTATCTGTATGAAAATGTAGCTTCAGGACTATACATCAGCATACATAATCTTTCAGTTTATTAGGCAAATTAGAAGAGTAAGAAACAAACCGAGCTGCACAATTATAAATAACGTTTCTCTGAAAGAGAAATAATCGTATTTGTATAATCTAAAAGTATTTTGCGTTTGCTGTATATTTTACTAGATTGTGCAGGATAAACAAATGCAAAATTAGTTTATTTCCAGTGACGTGATCAACTGGTTGAACTGTTTGAATCAAACTTAATGTAAAAATAGATTGTGCAGGATAAACAAATGCAAAATTAGTTTATTTCCAGTGACGTGATCAACTGGTTGAACTGTTTGAATCAAACTTAATGTAAAAAAGTTTTAAAAATAAATGCAAAGTAAACTAAATAATCTAACAAAGTTAAGTCAGGTCATCTGGACGGATTCTTCTTTGTTGCAACGTTTCATCTTTTATCCAAAAGACTTATTCAGTCTGAGGGGCTGCAACAAACTTATAAACTCATAAACTAAATAATATAATCATTTAGACTATAGCATATACTAGGGCCCCATTTCCTTAATTTTGGGTGATCAGCGATTGGCTGACACATGAGAAACAAATTTTACAGATTTTTTTTGTAATTTTAACAACAATTGTCTAAACTTCATTTATAATTCAAAGCACTACCTAGTTAAAACAAGTTTGCATTGTTTCTGGGAAATGGTTCAAGGGTAAGTTTTTTTTAAAAATAAAATAAGATTGGAAAATTGAAGGTGCATTGTGACCTTATAACACCTGACAGTGTCACTTATAAAACAAAATCAGTATCAGCCAAAATTGGTATTGCCAGGTCAGAATTTTTAGAGATCGGTCAAAAAACTGCAATTGGTGCACTCTACTCTAAACTATGTGTATAAGAAAATGTGTATTTTGATAATCCATTAGCAAATGAAATACTACCTTGCATAAAATCTTCAAGGATACTTGTAGGTATAAATACAAATAGGACCAAATGATCTATTGTATTTTCAAATATAAAGTAAATGTAATAGGTGGCATAAAATAGTGTCAACACTACAAAAACACCCAAATTACCAGTAGCTACATTCCAGAAATGTGAATATCCATTTATACACTGCTCTTATAATGACAGTTTAATTGTCATGTGTTGTCTTTGGTTTTCCAAATACATTATTGAATAACATATATGATGGCATTTTGTTAATATAAAACAATCATATTTCAAGCCATTTAATTTTTTTCACCAGTTTCACCTTTTTGCATACACAATGCCAGAAGCGTAGTTAAAATCCTATTCCTAAAAAAATTATAAAGGCAACAAAGCTCACATACAGTATAAAAACTGAACTATCAGTGTTAAGCTGGCTAAGGATAATGGCTTTGTATTATCAGAAAATTGCTCATTAATTTATCCTTAGAGGATTTTCATCAGCACAGCAGTTTGCACTACAGTTTTTCTACGTGACAGAATCTGTGTGATGCAATTTCATACTGTAGCTGGAGCATGCAGCAGTCTCACTTTTTTTTTGGAGGGGGCCAAAAGATCTAAAGCAAACTTACAAAAAAAACTATTAGTCTTTGGTATCATGCAATACCTTCAAGCTTCCTCATGTGCTGTGAANTCCATTATGGATGTGTTAGTGGTGCTGTGGGTGCTCCCAGCTCATTGACATATGTATACAGTACTAGAATATACATCATTGGTCCAGCTCTTCTTGAAGGCAGGTCTAACGTTACCTGTCCACTTTGCAGTGATTCAATGAACCAACTCTCCTCTCGACATCAGTTACTTTCAAACTAACAACAAATCAAAAAACGCAACGTGAACTTGTAACTCAACACATTATAAAAATGTAGTGTAGTAGAAAGTACAGATGTAAAATGTAGTGGAGTAAAAGTACCCTATATAATATTTAAAAAAAATGTTTAGCCATTTTGTAGTTTTCTTTCATTAAGCCTTCACTGTTTAGCCAATCTAAAGAACTAGTTTACCCAGAAGCAGTTCACCTCCCAGAAGTCAACACTGTTCTTCTGCTGCTTGGCTTGCTACAAATGGAGGGAAGGTTTTGCAGCAAAGTCAGAAGTTTTATAAGGATACGCTCACAGGACTGGCAGGAAGGTAGGTTTGCAGCTGATGGTTCGAACAGAGCTCTGCGACGTTCACTAATGCTCTGTAACAAACCTCTGACGCCTTCACAGAACAGCTGGATTTATGCTGAGATGAAATTACACACAGCTGGACGCTCACTACTGATTAAATTACTTCTGTAGGTAAACGGTTGCACTGGATTTCAGCTTTGGGCATCAGAGGGAGCTGAACACAAATACTCACCACATTTTTTCAGATTTTTATTTATAATAAATAATGAATTAATCTTTTTTTCTTCCACTTCACAGTTATGCACTACTTTGTGTCGCTCTGTGATAAAACCCCAGTGAAACACTTTGAGGTTTGTGGTTGTAATGTGATAAAAAGGGGAAAAGTTCAAGGAGTAAACATTAGCATTCAGGGCACCGTGCTTTTTAACGCACGGAAGTTTCTGGTGTGAAAATGTGTACGAGAGGAGAGGACAAGCTTCAGAGATGAGCGGCGACTGCTGATCTCAGTCAAGCTGTAAGAAAAACTATCGTCGGGGTTTCTAACTCCTGCATTGCAGTATTTTTCAAACAACAGCAAAGTAAAGCTCCTGAAATCTTTGAATTTTTGTTTTAGTGTGAACTGTGTCCCCCACCGTTGAAAACGTTCTGCTCTGCATTTCATCTCTCATGTCAAACATAATTATTCATTTTGGTTTTCCTTCATCTCCTCTCAGGACTCTAAAGGGATTCATTATCTTTCAAACAGTACAATATTATAATCTACAATAATCTTCTGCATTTTTTTTTTAAATTCCAAAGATGTATTCTTCAGAGGGGGAGATATTTCCACGGTGGCATAAATAATTGAACAACTGACGGCGTTACTTGTTTTGCCGTCAGTTTTCTCTATATTAATTATTAACTGTTGTTGGTGAATAAGTTTGAACAATATGAAAATTAGCCTAAAGTAAAACAGTAAATCAGCCTATTTCTTCTTTTTTTTGGTGAAAATATATACATCTTCCTCCAGGCTTTTCTAACATGTTTTAAGGACTTTAAACAGCTGTGTTTCCTGCTGCCCCTCCCTGGAGAAAAAATAAAACCTGAACTGAAGATGTGAATATTTCAGCCTGAGGAGTTGATCAGCTGGAGGCCAAACACTCGGTGTGGGATGTCGCCACCGTAACCCTGGAACTTTTTGTCTGTCTGAGCCCATCAATGATACAGAGGTTTTAAAAGTTCCTGTTAGATTAAAGCTACATAAAACAAGCAGAATGCTGAGGTTTATCGCTGCTGAGGGATTTGAATAGTGAATGTTAATGTGGGGAGGAGTTACACTGTGTAGAAGAAGAAAGGTATATTTTGATGAAGACAGGATTTGTCAAAATACAAACTTGGTTTAAACTCAATAAATTATCATTAAATCTGGATAAAACTAATTACAAGATATTCAGTAATAAAAAAAGAACTGTTAATGTTCCATTTAAAATTGAGGGTGTTGAGATTTGTAGAGTGAGTGAGGTGAAGTTTTTGGGTGTTATTATTGATGACAAACTGACATGGAAACAACACATAAATTCTGTAAGAATAAAAAGAGCTAAATCCATTGCAGTACTGTACAAAGTCAGAGACCTATTGAATGATACATTTTTGTTTTACAGAAAAGAGCTGTAAGAATTATCACCAGAAAACATTACTGTCATCCATCAAGCACATTATTTTATCAACTGAAGTTATTGAAGTTCCATGATTTGGTAGATTATAATATTTTATCAGTTATGTATAGGGCTCAGAATAACGCATTACCCTTAAATATCCAAATGCATTTTGTTAAAAGACAAAGTTGTTATAATCTTAAGGGGACAGACAGAGATATTTGTCAAACTAAAATACAGAATCAGTTTAAAGGGACGGTCTACCTCAATCCAGGGAATTGGATTATGGAATGGTTTGGAGAATGAAGTTAAAAATGCCAAGTCAATGTGCACATTTAAGAAAATGATCAAAACTGAATTTTTAAAAATATATATGAAGTAGCTTAATGTGTATTGTATTAGTTAGAAAAATTAGAAGGAGTTATTCATTTTGTTCTGTTACTTGAAGATTAATTTTGTTTGAACTAATTGTTTGAAAAAAGGGGCAGATATAATAAGATTTTTTCTTCTTTCTGCTACCTTTCATTTTTTTATATTTTGTATGTTATCGTTTATGGAATTGTTCTGTATTGTATTTTAAAATGAACAAATTTATAAATAAATAAATACATATTTTAGCTTGCCCAAGGTGGCCCAGAGTGATGGGTCTTGGTGAGCAGAGGCAGCTTCCACCACCAGGTGCAAAGGCGGAGAAAACTGGGGTTCAATCAGTGTTGCAAGGTGTACGGTAATTATTATATTTGTATGACAAGTTTGCCCTCTGTACAATCAATAATCCACCAAAAGGCCAAATATATGATAGTTTGACCATTTCGGGAATGTGTGGTTGTAATCAGTTGTCATCAGCCTGTCGCAACTGTCTGTCAGAGTGTTTTTTTTTTGTTCATTTCAAATTTAAAACACAAAAAAAATCTACAAAACCATATTAAGAAGAAAAAAAATTAAAATTAAAGGAGGCGGAAGAAGAAAAAAATTATTATATTTGCCCCTTCTTAAAACAAAATCAATTAAAACAATCAAATTTAAACATAATTATCCATGAACCAATTTTGTAACTCATTACAATTCTCAGATTTATAGTATTTATTATTTTCACCATTTATATATATTTTTTCAAAAGTTCACTCTTAATCATTCTCTTAAATATAAACACAGACTTAGCCTTTTTAGCATAATTATCCAAACTATTCCACATACCTATGCCCTGTATTAAAGTAGACCTACTTCTAAAACTTGTTCTATAACGTGGTTTAACAAAAATGTCTGTTCCCATAAGATTATAACAACTTTTCCTCTTTACAAAATTTTTTTGAATATTTGGAAGTAGTGTTTGATTCTGTGCTTTATACATTAATAAAAAAATATTATATTCCACCAGATCATAGAACTTCAATAGTTTAATTTTAGAAAACAATATATTAGATGGATGACAGTATGCACTCTTGTTTGTGAACCCTGAAGGCATCTGTGTCTGGAAACAGATGCACGATTGGCTGTAAATTCCAGCCAATCGTGCATTTCTAAATGTGACCTACGAGTGGCGTGTGTACATTTGCCTCAGAACAACGGCCACAGGGGCGCAGATAGGATTTTTGAACTGGGGGGGACCAAGTTTTCAGCAAATGATTTCCATCCAAGTAATTTTTAGTAATTTGATTAGTTACTTTCATAATAGCGTTTGAGTGAATAATTTGTAATAAAATGGCATTATAGAATTATTTGAAATTAAGGAAGAACAATGAACATTGTTAAACATCTTCCAAGTCAACACTAACCATACATTGTTAAACTGTAATTTCACCTTCATCTTCACCTGTCAATTCTTGTTCTGTCTCTGCTTCTTTTGTCTGCATCAATTCTGTCCCTGGCTGATCCTCTCTTGACTGACTAGAGCCTGTTTCACTGTCATCAGGAATTACCTGCAGGCCAAGAGGATAATGTTAACATTTTAAATCTTGTGATTTCACTTAACTTCTTAAGTAACATTAAACATAAATAATAATAATAATAATAATAATAATAATAAATAATAATAATAATAATAATAATAATAATAATAATAATAATAATAATAATAATAACATCTAGCTATTCACTTTAATTTAGTCTACCACAGTTAAGACCATATGTTGTTCATTATTGTCAGACTTGCTAAGCTACTTAACATTGCAAAACAGTTATCTTCCACATTCCTGGTAAAGTCAGCAGGCAACAAGTGTGGTTTTGACTACTTACATTGTTTGTTTTTTAAAAAAAATGCTGTAATTGTTTTTTGCTTCTTCATTTTCTTTTTTGCAATCACCTGATTGCTGTGCTGTGAGGGTAGCAAGGGGTTCCTCTGTAGGACCCTGGAGAGTAATACAATTAATGAGACACAAATCATCATTTACTTTAATATTGTTTATTCTTGATTTAGTTTTATTTGTAACACAACATGTCATTGTGCCAAGCAATGATGGCACTCAAATGCATGTTTATAAATTATAATAACTTTACCCAATGAAAAAAAGTGATATTGATAACCACCAACAGTGAATTTAGGAGGCATTTCTTTCCTGATTTAGTGATAGGCCCACTCATAACAAACTGACATGAAATCATGAACATAAAATGAAACTGTGCCAAAAAAGGGTTACAAAAACTATAACTGTTTTTTCAGTTTTGTTAACCTGTATGTAAATATTCAGAAAAACTGATACATGTATATTTGGAACTGATTAGAAAGCTTTTGATGGATGAACTGAGATATTTATTTATAGATCTTTTATTTAAACATCAAGTTCTAATTATGAAAAACTATTTCTACCACTTCCTAGAAATGAGACTTAAATAAAGTTGTTAATGCTGTAGTTTGTCTTTAGATCAGTCATTTGTTTCATGAAGTTTGCCCAACTGACTAGAATATACTAAAAATAAATACTAATTTGAGCAAACACTTTATATTTAATTCACAACTGCCCAGCACCTTTATCACTCACCTGACAGAACTCTGTCCCTACGTGCTGAGTGCTGCCTCTGACTCAGCCTCTGTCTTTCTGAGCTCCTACATCAAGAGAGATGGAGATGGATATTAGTTTTTTTTTACTGCCACCTGAGCTCAGTCAGTTAGCTTTAAAAAGTCAAGAAAATATCCTGATGGATGAATGATTAAAAACAGCACAATAATAGATTTATTAATGTCATCACTGAATTTAAGTTAATAGCTAACCTAAGGTAGCTAGCTGATGGATCACCTGGTCTAGCTAGCTAACTGCACAAACTTTTGGTAGGAAAAAACATCATTGGGGAAAATTTTAACTTATTTTCTGGTTCTGTGAAGATTGAAGAATAAAGTTTACCAAAAGCTGGACATCAGAGGAGTCTCTTCCAACTGAAGCCTGGCTGCACTTGTTTCAACTCGTTGTTTATTATGCTGCTGCAGAAGGAGGCAGCTTAAAGCTTAGGATATAGTTGACGCGTCGGATAGGGCGCGAGAGAGCGCGCGGCCAAAGTGACGCAATCGCGAAGTCCCCGCCCCCGCGCTTTGGCCAGCGCGTTGGCTTCGCGCGTGGTCGTGCACCTCCCAGATTTTGAAGCTCCGCAAGCCTAGCGCGCGCGCCGAATTGATTGACAGGTCGGGTAGGGACCTCACCGACAGCCTTCACGCCAGAGCCTGCAGCTGTCTGCGCCGCTGTGGTCGTGGAAACGGCGTCGCGACGCATGGAGGAATGTTTTTTATTTGATACAAATGTATTTAATCCCCCGAGCGAGCAGAAAGTCATTTGTTTTTGTTGTGTGATTTCAAACAGTTCTTCTTCTACGGTAGATTTCTTCTTCTACACCCTTTCTTGCAACATATGCACAGGTTTTAGAGGGTACTGCCACCTGCTGGTCAGTAAAAGAACAGCACTTTGACATGCGCTGCCGTGCTACACTATAAACGCATGAAGCCGCACAGCACAGTGCGCGCGCTGCCCGCGCGCTCCAGCTTGTGGACCAAAGCGCGACTATATCCGAGCCTTAACGCAGCGCGACGCTTGCAGCCTGTGTGTGTGTGTGTGTGTGTGTGTTTTTGCTACGTAGTTGGGACAAATTGCCCGGTGCAGGTGCACACAGCCCAGTGTTGAGAATCCATTGTTCCTTATGGGGACAAAAAGCCCTGTCTGTCCCCGTTTGGAAAACTACTGTTGGTGGGTCAGGTTGTAGAAATGACTGGTAAATGAATGGAAGTCAATGCGAAGTCCCCATTAGAATAAAGGAACAAACCCATGTGTGTGTGTGCGCGCTGCACATCGCTCTGCGCTGTGTGTCACAGAGAAAAAGGAAGGGAGGGGGGAGTGAGCTGTCCGCTGCAGCTCCTCTGTTGGAGAATCAGCGAACTAACAGAAGTTCATCATCAGTTTTGATCGGAGATGTTTCTCGTCCTATCAGGGAAAGAGGAAGGGACTGATTAGGGTCACTAAATCTGAGGGGGACATGTCCCCCCCCGTCCCCCCTACTAACTGCGCCCATGCCTGTGTACACAGTTTGGTTCCACCTCATGCGCCACATGTGTTGCGAATGACAATGAAGAACCTTGACCTTGAAACATTTAGAGATGAGTTACCCTCTGACTGATATTCTATGTTTAAAAGAAATCCTTAGTGTGTTTGATTTCTAAGGGTTTTCCAACTGTCTAAACATGTTGATTTAACTTTTACATTTATACCACTTGACAAATTTTCACTAAGCAAATCCACTGGCCCAGGGGTGTCCGAGCCTGCTCCTCGGGGGGTCTCTATCCTTCCTGCATGCTTTACTTGTTTTCCTGCTCCAACACGCCTGATTCAATGGTTAAATTACCGCTTCGTGTTCTGCAGAAACCTGTTAATCACCCATTGATTCCTATCAGGTGTGCTGGAGCAGAGAAACCTCTAAAACATGCAGAATGCCACTTGAGGATGAGGATTGGTCTTCCCTGTTGTAGCCACTTAGGAGTTTTATTCCGCATAAAAGCATCTTGCATCCTGCTGAGCTAGCTGCATAATTTCCAGTAATGCGTTTCCCATAGCATGTTCACAAAACGTGGAAACATATTTTTATAGTTTTCCAAAAATATGTGTGTAGGGCTTTAGGATGGCCAAGCAGAAAATGTTTCTCGATGAAAAGCCAACAGTAGGCTAATGGTTGTAAGAGAAAAAAGCTGTGATTGAGGTTCTGATCGCAGTGAGCTGATTTGAGGACACAAAGATTAAATGCTGTAATTTACTACCAATTCCAGTGAATGCATTTATTGTTTGTTATTTTCTGCTAATTTTTTCATTATTCTTAAAAAAAAAAAACACTATCCTATATATTTTTTTGTTTATGGTCTCCATACTGGTACACCAAATGTGCAAAATGAGGTATAAACACATGTAAAAAGGGGGAAAAAATAGATTTGAGGTTTTTTTTTTTAGTTAGTTCCACAGCCACCACTACATCACAACTATTTAACTTATAACTTCTTTAATTAAACGTGTAAAATTGGACCGCGTATATCGGTTTGATCCCTTTTGAGTTTAATTAAGAGTGAAGTCTACATTTTGCTGGTATCTTTCAGCAGCTGTCCTTGTGGCTGCACTCAGCAGTGTTCCAGGACTCCTGTCTGCTCAGCGAGGCCACGGGTTTTGTTTGTCTTATAACTCTGAACAAATTTTCTTTCATGCAAAACACACAAAAACGAATTAAGATCATTTAGAGTCGGTGAGCAAACCACTCCTAGAATGTCCTGATGCATGCTCAATAATCCAGGTATAAAATCCAACAAGGTTAAGTCAGGTCCTCTGGACGGATTCTTCTTTGTTGAAGAAAAAAAGAATCTGTCCAGAGGACCTGACTTAACCTTGTTACACTCCCAGAATATTTTACCAATAAATCTAGCCTATTATTGAGCACAAGGCTATTTTCCATAGCTTAAAACAGATTTACCACATTTTAAACACTTGGGTCAAATACCCTGATGCATGCTCAATAACCCAGCTTAACTTGGCTCATAACAAATCAGCAATAACTTGGATCAAATATTTTTTTCTGTTAGGACAGCAAATAAACTGATCTCCTTGACATAAACATATTTAGTAAGCATAATATAATCTTTGAATGTAAAGACTATACTTACTATATTTTGAACAAAATTAGTGTTTCAGAATCAAATTCATATTTGCTATAAGCTACAACAAGAGTTACAATCACAGCATTAAGTTGACAGAATTTGGACGCTGTGCATTATTTGAGCACATCAATGATTTCCTCATAACTTGGTGGTCAAAAAACATTTACACATGTACACTTTTCTTTGCTAAGTGTCAGCAGCTGATAATATCAATTGTACTTTTAACTGTAAGTAATTTTGCAAATATTGCATTCGATAAGCATTTGGTCTCTTTTGTACTAAAGAATCAAACTAGAAGAGTCTTCTTAGTGATTTGCTTACATCTTCTATTCATCTTATCACTAATTTAAAGTGAATAAGTTCAAATCAACATTTTTAATGTTTTGGTTCAGTGTCCTTTGAAACTCAAGGTGTCGAAACACAGTTTGGGGTTGTACTGTGTAAGATCAGGGCCACACTAGGAAATAAAAAAATAAAATAAAAAAACATTACGAACAAGAATAAAGTCATACAACAATAAAGGCGTAATATTACGAGAATAAAATAAAAAGTCTCAGGGCACTTTACAGGAACATTCACATACATAAAAGAGCCAATTAGTAAAGTTTTCTATCTAAGGAAGCCAGCAGAAAAGTTGAATCTTGGCTTTGTTGCAGTCTTCCATCCTGACATAGCACAATGGAAACAGTGGAAAGGAAAAACTTCCTTTTAAAAGGAAGAAACCTCCAGCAGAACTTTATCAGAACTCCAACACGAAGAAGCAGTCTTACAACTGTGGTAAAATGATGAATGTTCATGTCGGCAGTACAATAGCAGGGGACCCAATGCACTGATGCATATGGATTCTTATGATAAACCGAAGCCATAATGCATTGCAATTAATGGTTGCATTGACGGATTTAGTCGTGATATGATGTGGAGGGAGGCATATTTCACAAACCGGGACCTAAAAGTGGTCGTGGACTACTTCAGAAACACAGTGACTCACACTGGAGGCTGTCCACAGGAGGTGCGAGCCGAACCAGGACATATTACGAGTTTAGTCTCATAATGTTATGACTTTATTCTTGTAATATTTCAACTTTATTCACACACGACTTAATTCTCGTAAGTTTATTACTTTTTTCCCATAAGGATTTTTTTTTCTCCTTAGGGTGGCCCTAATACTCCATCGTAGTTTCATAGATGACATTTATTGTAAATTTTAAACTGATCTTTGTGTTGAAAGTGAGGTGATTTTAGAGATCTTTGAACAGGAAACTTGTCTGAAACATTTGTAATGTGCAGCTTCTGATACTTTATATTCAGACTAACACCGTTTCAGATTAGTACAGTATCTTAAGATAACAGATTCAAGACACATTCCTTTTGTTTCAAGGCAAGCCTTTGCTGCTGTATACCAACCATATATTGCACAACAGCAGAAAAAAAACAAAAAAGTCTGGTTATGTTTCCACAAATGGCTTCTGCTTAGTTTAGACCAGAACATATATGACTTCTTGTGTCACTTCTTAGTAGGCTTTAGGGAGCCTGGCTGTTCCTCTCCCAGCAGGGAAGAAGCACGGTTGTCTTGTTCACTTTACAGTAATGCTTTGTTGAGTCCATTCAAATGTTTGTACTGTTGTTTCATCCTAATTCCTCAGGCTCATTTTGACAAATGCAAAATTCTGGATTAAACAAAACCATTGTTACTTCCATGTAACTGAAGAGGATCTTTATTAGGAAAATGGCAATAAAAAGATAAAGATGCTTTCAATCTAAAGTGGCGCAAGTAAAATTCCCCGCTCTGTGCATTCAATCTGTTTAGCCTGGCAAAAACAAAAAACTAACAAAAATAATAAATAAACAAATAAATGAATGAATCCCTGCAATGAAATTTCACTTGAGCTGCTTGTGATCCTCAGAAACTTTTATTTATACAGCCCAAACTTTGTAATAATGATGTGTTTTGAAAGAAACTTGATGTATAAAGTTGTTGAAAAAAGCAATTTAGTTGATTGTACTGTTTAACATTTCTTTTGTCATTCTGAAAGGAAACTGCCATATTTTCCACCGTACACGTCGCACCGCCTTATAAGTCCATCAGTCCAAATATGTCTAATACATTGCAAAAATCCATAAATACGTTGCTTCGCTGTATAAGTCGCAAATATGCGTCACAGCTGAAATTCGGTCATGTCACAGCCAAACATTGGTTTATAAATATAGGAACAAATTCATAAATACGTCACTTTAGGCTGGTCCTCCTTGATCATGTGAGCAGCTAGTTTTTAATGTCCAGAGGACCAGACTTAATTAAAAAAAAAAAAAAAACATACGTGTTGAGTTCATTGGTGACTAAAAATGTCCCTAAATGTGAGTGAGAGACTTATTTCATTTTTTTATTATTATTTTTTGGTGTAGTTTGTCTATGTGCCCCTGTGATGAACTTGCAACCTTTCCAGGATGTAACCCCCCACCACCAATGACTATTTTGGAAGCTGCCTCTCAACCTGGAAAGGTAAAAATGTGTAAAGCAAATGAATGAAAGGATGAATAACATGATGTAAAAGTAATTTATTAGCATCACTTCTGAACTTTGCATGTTGGAGGTGAAAAAAAAACTTATTTCGTGGACAAACAAAAACATGTAATCAAAGCATATTTGAAGAATCACATAAAACAAAAACACGTAAATTTAAATTCACTCAAAGCTAACAAACCTAAAACATTTAATGTCTAAAAATGCACATTGTTTCTATAGAAAGAAGAAAGGATTGTGCTTGTGTGGCACATATTTTGAGCAATAAAGCAGTTTAAAAAATATCTGCTTGGGACTTCAACATTTTTTTGTGTCTTGGAAAGACTCATCTGAAATGTTCTGTACACCGAACTTACCCTGTGAGCAAAGTATTGGCTGTGCTTTAGTGAAATAAGTTAAGCAATGGTGACACAAACCTGGCGCTGTCTCAGTCAACACCATCTACCCAACACACATTCTCAGTGAGATGTCTAAATAAATCAGTGCCTTTGGGTTTTTGCTTTCATATTTGGTTTGGTTTTGAAACATTCTGTTTGATTGTTTACCTCGTCTTGTATCATATTTAGTTGTTTGCCTTGGTTTGAATATTTAGGAATCTTTCCTCATTCCTGAACTGAGCATGCCTGCATTTTAGCTCTTCCACAATTCATTATTAGAATTTGTAAAATCCAAACCCACTCTTTAAATTTTCCTCACGCCTCACATATTTATTTTTCATGATGTGAGTTTTGAATGTGGAGTATAGAATTTTGACTACACCCATATAATCCCATTAGACATTTTTCACGTTAATGTTATTTACCAGCAGCACTGCTGATCATTCCACATCCCATGCTTCCCTCATGAAGCCAGCTGCTGAGATGGACATTGCCACCATTTAAAAACACATCAGTGTGTGAAGTCTTGTAAATGTTGCATGTTAGTCTGTGATTTGACACAGTGAAAGTAAATGTGAGTCTCCCTAAGGTTAGTGTTGCCAAGTGCTAGTACAAAGTAAAATGGTTGTGACAAATGCTTTAAGTACTGCTAGGATTTCGAAAGGCATATTGACTGTGATCTACTCAACCTTGATGAAATATGACCAAGTACTGAGCTTCTTTAAAATATAATTTCCAACAGGTTTTGTTGTGCGTGTATCATTGAGACAGAATTGAAAAGGACAGCTAATGACACCGCACTGATCATAAACTCAGACAAACCTCACTTGCAGTAAGTTTTGAAACACTCTCAAAACTCAGGACTCACTGACATCAACTGAAGAGTCTTCATGTTCTCCAGATTTTCAAACACAACGATGATACACTTCTGTGTGTATCCTAAAATTGTACTCTAAATGAAATGATGTTACGTACTTTCCGCCGTACACGTCACACTGCCGTATAAGTCGCATCATTACAAATATGTCTAGTGGAAAAAAAAACAAATGTGTCACTTTACCATTTAAGTTATATCTATTATGCATCACCACTGACATGTCGCGTTTGTTATGCGTCACTGCTGACCACCCGGAAATGTGGGCCGGTGTTGTGCCAAAAATCGATCGGCTGTCAAATGGCAGCCGCAAGAGCGTGCATGGAAGGACTTTAACAAGAATTTAACAAGATTAACACTTAAACACAATTATTTGTTTGCACAAAATTATAGCAAAGGTGTGTCTCTGTTTAACTTTTCCTTAATTAATTCACTTATGGTCAAATCTGCTGCATTTCGCCTGGACAGCGCGGTGAAATGCAGCTGATTTGACGTTTGCTCCAGGAGTTCCAGAGCGAGCTGAAGGTGGATTTGTATGGCAAGCCAAGTGTCTCATTAATAGCCATGTTTCACTATTAATGAGACACTTGGCTTGCCATATTGCTTGTGGGCCCTCTGGTGGCTGAAAACGGTAGTGTTCAATATTTTCCATATCAGAATTAATGAAATCATCAGCTCTCAGCCAAAAATTGGGTTATAAATATGAAGAATAAAAAACATAAATAAGTCGCTTTGCTGTATAAGTCTCAGGGCATGCTAATTTATGCAAAAAGGTGTGACTTATACAGTGAAAAATACGATAATTTATACAAATGACATCAAAATATTCTGTAAGATTTCCACACAAAGCATAAATAAGGATAAAAATATGTATCAGGCCAGTCTCATATTGATGTTTGCACTTTAATCCATTGGTTTCTGATGTAAGTGGTGAATCGGATGCTGGTGGTGGGATGTGTGTGTGTAAGATCCCACTGGGTTGCTGATAATGACTTTGTGATGAGTACATTTACTTCACACGTATTTCTTTTTCCAATTACATTTGCTCGCCCACGGCTATGTACACACACATTAATTTGGCTCTTTGCTCAACCAATCACTCAGAGGGTATTCAAGGAAGATTTAGGGGCACCGGCATCATCAGAGTTGGAGAAATGGTTGAAAATGACTGAAATGACTTCATTCTGACCTTCTTGTGCTTGGGGTTAATTGTGATGTGCTTATAAATTGTGTGGGGGCTGGGGGTGGGGGCAGTTTTGTTTGAGTCCAGAAGTAGCTGTGGATGAAAGTGATGTGCTTTTGTGTAATGGCTATAAAAAGAAGAAGAAAAAAAACACTGCAATTTTCTCTCATTTAATTTTTTACCTCAAGTGGGAGAAGACCTTTTTGATCTTTTCGCAAAATGTGCAGCTGAATCTAATTCCTCACAAGAAGGTAAAATCCTTCACCATTTCTTGAGAAGAATTGCTTTGATGTTTTAATAAACAAGTTAAATTAGGGCCAATATATTTGTGATGAATATTTTACTATCGGGACTTGAAAGTTTTTGCCAGAACAAGTGATGTAAGCGTTTATTATGCGTCATCAATAGTGATATTCACCAACTAGATCGGCTTCCTTCTGTCCTGATTTACAACTGTATCGAACCACGTGTACAAGAACTGAACTTATAGCCTTTATTTCTCAGCTTGCTTACAGTCAATCCGTCTATCCCTCCATCCATCTGTGCATCTGCCTGTCACCTTATGTCACTGATGAAACAAGGACACGGTGAGAGTCAACTCTGCCATCTGCCTTCACGTGAAATACTGCCACAAAGGCAATTTTGCTGACTCAGCACAGATCCACCAAAGCACTGCAAAAAAAAAAGAAAAAAAAGTGAAGTGGTGCAACAGATTAAAAAAAATAAAATTCTGTGCCCAGTCTGACAGAGAAAGTTTTCCATTTTATTTTTCATTTTTTATTATCTGTCTGGTGAAAGTCTAAATGCCAGGAGGATTAGAGAAATTACATAGGCTCTTGCGTTTCCTGGCTGGTGCTTATCCTCTTTTCTGCTCATCTTTCTCCCTCCCTCTTTCACTGCCTTTTTTTTTGTTGTCACTTTTTGCTTCTCTCTCTGTTTATCCACTATTTTCTCCCACTCTTGATGTATTTTTCTCTCTTCTTCGGTCTCCATTGACTGCTTTGTGCCGTGGCTGCTCTTTTACCCTCTTCACCTCCCCCTCCCCAGCGACATACACTTGTACTTGTTTCTCCATCGCCTCTCTTTATGTTGGTGTGTCACTCTTGCCATTTCACTGGCACTCCTTATGCAGCTCATGCTGGATCAGCACGACTGGGTCTCTAGCCCCTATGGGTCCTGCGGCTCGGACAGTTCTCAGCAAAGAGAAGTGTTTTAAGAATGGCCCTTTTAATCCTTAAGATCTATTACAGATAGCAGGGCTGACACAGGCGACAGAGATTAGAGGGGGCAGATACCGACTGTATTGATTGGCCTTCTCATCCCAAGGCCAGCCCAGCAGCTTGCTTGTGTAATAGCAAGCTATAATGAAATTCAGTCAGTCCGACAAAGACAGAAGCACTAAATGCATAAAGAATGAACTCTGTAGAGGGACACTGGTGATACAGATGGTGCAGGCGACAGAGTGCCTGTTGGTGGACAATTTTAAGTGGAGGTTAAACTCTAGCACTTTCAATCTGCACTTTTCCACGGCACCACTAATTTGCTGATGAGTAAACACACATTGTGTTTTGACCTATTAATGTTTTTTTTTTTTTATGTTTTAAACTTTTTTAGTTAAAGCTGCTATATGTAACTTTTCTAACAATAAATTTTTAACATATTTCTTCACTCTGTCACTAGATTGATGTTAGAGAAGTAATCTCTGAAAAAAACTTAAAAAAAATATTGTCCCCTTGCTTCTCCAGGTGGTAAATAAGCATTTCTAAAAAGAAAAAGTGACCCGCCATTTTCCAGCCAATAAAAACAAAGTTTGTAACCAGCCAATAAAAACCGAGCTTGAATTTGAATCAGCCAATAAAAACAGAGCTTGAATTTGAATTTTAACAGACCACAAGGGGGCAGAGCCATATATGGCTCTGAGGGGGAGGGATCAGAATGCTTTGCTTGTTGAAATTTTTTCTAAGTGCTGATGTTCTACAGAAACTGCAGACTGAACCTTTAATGTAATGTCATGGCTTGTGTTGTGGCTGTTTGTGACAGATTTTGTTTTGGCAGCCACAAAGAAAGAAAAAAATTAATAAATAAAGGAAAAAATAAATGAAAGCAGCTGGACCACTCACTCTGAAGTCAATTTTCAGAGTTTGCAAGGCCGAGGATATTTGTAGTTAGTTCCAAAAGAAGAATCTTTAAAATACAAAATAAAACCATGAACTGTGTGTCTATATAAATCCATTTGTAAGAATTTGTAAAGCTGTGTATGAAAAACAAAGTAAGAAGTAGCATGCATTTCTTTTTGCTTGTATTTTAATTTAAAGGGAAAGCATAAGTAATACTTTACAGAGCAGATTTTAGTCAGCATCTAAAAAATATATAGCAATTACAGTTGGACTGAGACGCCTGAAGCCCTATGTTAGGATATGATCTTATTACAGTTTACTAACTGATGCTCAGCAAGAAAACAGCATAAACGATGATGCATTATTTCTGTCTAAGAACAATGCAAAGTACAGTTTTATGGTGTCAGCAGCAGCAAAAGGCTTTAATTGCAACATATTTGCCATCAAGTTTATATTATACCATGTCTATGTTAGAAAGTTGTACAGTAAATTGAAATTTATTACTTTGAATGTGCTCACTGTGTCTTGAAGGACTTTTCTGGCAATCTCAGCCAGGACAGGTGCAACATGACAAGTTACATTTTTCAGCAGCTTGGTTCGGAGAATAGCTCAGGCAAGGATGTGGACAGAGTACAATAGCAATGAAGGTAAAACTGAAACTAGAATCATGTTTTTCACTGCAACCGCTTGCGTGGATTATATTCGGAACACAAGGATAGTACACAACTTTCAAAAACAAAACGTAATGGTGGCAACCTCTTTACAGATGCAACTTAATTTTCTTATAACAAAACTGTCTGATAGAAAAAAAATAGTTTTGCCACTTAAAATTTACACAATAAATTATCAATAAATGATTAAATGAGTTAAAAATGTTTATTACATACTGAGTTTACAGCTATTAATTATATTAGACCACAAGTAAATATAGGCAAAAAAGCAAATAGAAATAATGTATGAGTCAAAACAGTTGTGAAGAAAATGTTTGCATGCCTGGATTGCATGCCTATGCACAATATATCCAAAAGTCCACCATGGACTCAGCTACCAGAGGATTTTGATGCATTATAAACTCGTTTGGGTTTGAGTTGTGCAGCGTTTCAGGCAGAACCATGCAGGTAAAAAATAAAATAAAATTCTGCACCTGTTTTCTTCAAGTGTTTCAGCTCCTCAAAATAGTTTATTAAGGAAGATGTGATTTTTCTCCGCACTCTGTACAATTTTTTTTTTTACTAAATCCATATCTCTTTTTTTGGATTATAAAATATAAATAAATGTCAATACCGACAACATTGGTGTAATTGAATGACAGAAACCAGTTCCTGTAAAAAACCAAAAACAAACAAACAAAACAACATGTAGTAAACATAATAATTCGTGTGCTCTAGTAAAACACAGCAATCTAATTTTATTTTTATTTATCCATGAGAAGTAGAATGTGCCTTTTTGGTCCCGTTTAGCCCGGTTTCTGCAAACATCTCATATAATTAACTTCCGGCAATTGGCAAAGCAGGTCGCTTCTCTTTCTGCTCCTCTCCTCCCTAAAGTTTTCCTCCCCCTGCTTTTGCATTTTTGTCTTGTCTGTAACTCTTCAGCGCTCACTCGAACCAATTTGAAATGGATTTAATTGCGTGGGCTGTTTCCTCTATCGATAATTTTTTTCCACAAAGCGCTCCGGACCAGGAGAACCAGCGTGCCCCATCGACACGCATGCGGTGGGCTACATTATGGCCTTGTGGGACGAGTAGAAGTTAATGTGTCTGACCGTTCTTTCTGTCAAAGACGTGGAAGATTTGTGGATTATTGGAATATTGGTGGCAGCTGCTCTGCTTTTTGGCGTTGGCGGAGGTTTCTGCTACTGGAAGCTGAGGGAGACTGCCACGGCGATCAACGCGCTGGCGAAACTTCCTGCTCAACAAGATTCTTTGATCCGGGCTATGACCTCAACGACCCAGCTGTTATAATAATAATAATAATAATAATGTATTTTCCTGTCATCTGCGTATGTTTCCCATACACAGACGAAATTCGTCTCTGCATTTAACCCAACCACCTACCAGGTGGTGCAGTGAGCAGCCCGAAAGCGCCCGGGGAGCTGGAGAAATAGGTGTGCACTCATAGACACCCCAAGGTGGGCAGTGGCCGGGGCGCGACCCCTCGTCCTTCGGGTCCCAAGTCAAAAGCCCTGCCACTAGACCATCTTGGCTCCTTATACGAGCTGAATCGCACGATGGGAGCAGTGGTGGACAGCCGTGGACCTGCAGTGCGTTTTGGGACTCGTTTACAGCCGACCGGGCTTCATCAGGGCACAGATGGGGATTTGTAGCTCGGAACCTCACATGATTCGGCGATTTGGACCTAGACAGCACCTGGACTTCAAGGCTGCAGTCAAAGTACACTGTAGCCTGGCCTGAAAATAAATAAAGCAACTAATCTAATCGGGACTCAGAGCAACCTTGAAAAGAGGCTGACTGGAAACTTCTCCTGGAGTCGAAAGCTGTTGAAAACTGTCGCTGCCCCCCCTCCCCCCAGAGGTCTCTGTGTGCATTCAGATGGAGCCGAGCTGAGGCCATCTGCAGACTGTGCTTATCTGAAATGATTACTCACGGACTATCTCCCTGCTTGCCATCAAATGCAACATGTCTTTGTCTTTATCCGTGCTGAAGCTGGTAGAGTTTTTTCGACTTTATCATAGAGTGTCCTAAGACAAAATGTGATAGATTCTTTTTTGAATACCAATGATTATCCGACTGTATGTTCCTTTTTCCATATCTGATTGTTGGCGGCGCATTTTTACTGTATACTGCTGCGGCTTCCGTGCGTACGTCCCTCTTCGGATGGTGCGTGCGCCAATTGCAAAACTTTGTACCTTGGTGCAAATATGCCAATAAAGATATATTCTATTCTATATGCATTTACTAACATAATAATTGCCATTTATTCATAATACAATTAATGCTATCCCCTTTAAAGTCTAAAATCATGAATCATTTTCAAGCAACATCATTAAAAAAAATGACCATCAAATCAAAAATATATGTCGTAGCTGATCGTTGTTATCTATTTCAAATTGCTTGGCACAGCTGGCCCTGGCAAGACTTGTTTCAGTCTTTTTTCACCTATCTCTCCTCCTCCTTTAGGCTTCGATACTTAAAAAGAGCAGCAGTCTTCCTGTCCCCTGGGTTTAGCATGATGCAATGGATTGCCAACAACACGCCATAGCTACAAGGCTTCTGCTAATCACACTATTGATCCTGTAATTCCACCCATTTGAAACTCTTTAGCTCAGTGGGCGGTATCAATGAATAATGTGTAAGTCTTCGTTTCTTGCCTTGTTCGCTGAGGCACCTGGTGTCTCAGGGGAGGTGACTTAGACCTGCTTGCCTTTTCCAGATCACAGCCTTGCTTCCTCTTTAGTATTCAGCTGCCACCGACTGCACAGCAAAGTCTGTCATGCTGGGAAGAAACACAAATGGAGAATGGCTGATCAACCTCCATTCCTTAAAGTACATCAGAGTGGGAATACTATGTGTTTTGCTATGTTATGGTAGTATATTTTAGTTGTTGTGCAAGGAAGGAGTATTACCAAGGAGCCAAGTTGCAAGAAAGAAGTCTTAGAAAGTAAACTCATATAGAATATCAATAAAAAGAGTACTGTAATGACTTGTTTTCTCAGAAGGTTTTGGTCCATTGCGTGTCATTTTAAAAACTGCGTCTGGTGAACAAAAATGCAAACACATATCTTTTAACCAAATGGAGATTTTGTAATAACCAATGTTTATCAGTTTTTTATCTGCAAATTAGATTAATTCAGCTCCTTGACAACTATTAGGCCTTTGGAAGTTAGAAGAAAATGCAGCAGTTTTTTTCCCCTTTTTTTTCTTCTAAACATGCATTTTCATAACATGCACTTTGGATCAATAACTGACCCTTGAAATGTTCTGTAGGGAAACAAGATTGAGAAACCATGTCAAAAACATCTGTTTGCTTTTCTTACATCAAGTTCAGTTCACACAACCTTACCTGTAAATATGACCTGTAGGGCATCCTGGGAAGTAGCACTGTCATAAACACCAGGAGGGCCGAGATGGTGTAGAGGCAGGGCAGCCGGCTCAGGACCAGAAGGTCCGGGGTTCAATCCCCGGTCACGGCATACCTCGTTGTGTCCCTGGGCAAGACACTTAACCTTGAGTTGCTCCCGGTAGGACTGGCAGCACCTTGCATGGCAGTCTACCGCTACCGGTGTATGAATGTGTGTATGAATGGGTGGATGGTTGGTACTGTGAAGCGCTTTGGGGCCCCTCAAAGGGGTTTGGAAAGCGCTATATAAGTAAGCTCCATTTACCATTTACCATTTACTTTAGAACCAGCATAATCATATTTGTGACTTCATCAAACCAAAGTCATATGAGGTATTACACAAAATAGCAGGAATCCTGTTAATCTTGCAAATGAAAATGCCTAAAAATTATTGCCTCTAATAAGTATTTTAAGCCTTAATTTCAGTTGTGAGATGTAAGTTTGATAAAAAAAACATATAGTATCACAAATCTGTGTACGGTAGAACCTCAATGAGGTCCCATATACCGTAAATCTTGTTAAAATGAAACTAAAATACTATTTTTTTTTTCAGTTCAAACTACAGTATTTTGTTGGTTGCCTTGGTAATATCCAACAAAAAAAGAAAAAAAAAAAGAAAAAAAAAAGGGACCACTAAAACAATATTATGCTGTTTCTTATTGGTTGTATTAAACAACACCATGGGCTTAGAATTAGGAATCACTACTATTTGGTTAGGCTTAAAAAAAGGATAATATAAAAGGCTAAAATCTGTCTTATTACTTTGCCATTATCTCATTCAATCTAATTTAGCATTTCACTAAGTAGGATCTCTCCAAATCTAACCACAGACCTTTTACAAAGAAAACAAATGTTTGTCTGTCTTGCTTTCAAATAAACAGCAGCAGAGACCCAAAAGAGAAAGACACATACAAGAAAAAAAAACTCACATATTCAGATTAATTTCTCTGGGCTTGCTTTCTGTAGGCCAGGTTGCAGCCACTGTAGGACGAGTGTGACATGGTGAAGAGGTGAAGGAGAGCACACAAAGAAGAGGGAACGAATACGGAGTGTGCAGAGTCAAATAGAGCAGGGATAGATCTGAGGATTATAGAAATAAGGCTAACTGAAAAGAAACACGAAAGAACAGGATTTGCATGAAATATAGTTTCTGAATGGATTTGCAGGAGAAAAGATGATATCTGATGGATTTGGCAGAGAGTATTGGTGGTTAGGGGGATACGTGGGTGAACTCTGTGTAACGTTGATGCCAGGATAAATGTATTACATGAATTGGGTTAAAGTACTGCAGATAGCAACAAGGAGAGGACGTGGTCTGATTTAAAACTGCATTAAAGCCAATCCTCCCTTTTACACATTACAAGGAAAAAATCGTATAAATCAGCAGCCCAATATTTTTAGGGGGGTACTTGAACATAAAATGACCTTCCAATTTACAACAAGAAACCACTGTTATCTTATAAATGTAAATTCCAACCCTGGTGGCATAGTGGATCAGTTGGTGGAGCTGCTGCCTCTCAGCAAGCAAGTCGCCCTGGTTTAATCCCCGGTCTGGGCGGAGTTTGCATGTTCTTTTCCTCGGGTACTCCGGTTTCCTCCCACAGACCAAAAACATGCATGTTAGGCTGACTGGTAGTGGTAACTCTAAATTGGACATAGGTGTGAGTGAGAGAGCGAATGATTGTTTGTCCCATTTGTCTATATGTGTCCATGTGATGGACGTGGAGACCTGTCCAGGGTGTCCCCCACCTCTTGTACAGTGATAGCTGGACATGGGCGCAGTGACCGCCGTGACCTGAGAAGGAAGTACCGGTAGATGGTAAATATAATGGATGTAAGGATGGATGTTTCCACCTGAAGCGTTAAAAGAATACAAACCAAGGAGGCAAAATGAGTACATCCCCTCCATGATGACTCAATCACTTTAATGAATATCTTTATACAGTATATTGTTGCTTTATTGATCACTAGAGGCCACACATTGTTTAAACTCAACTGTTCATCAAAATTCCATGCAGGAACACATTACAAATATGTTTTTATAAATTCAACCTTTATTTAAACAGTTTAGTCCCATAGAGCCACGAGTCGAAGACCCCGAGGAGGGAAACGTGTCAGGAGACAGAGGGAGAGGAGGAAAGTGAAGAATGTAGGACTGAGGGTTGCAACTCTAAATGTGGGGACAATGACAGGCAAAGGTAGAGAGCTGGCTGACATGATGCAGAGAAGAAAGGTAGATGTTTTATGTGTCCAAGAGACCAAGTGGAAGGGCAGCAAGGCTCGCAGTATTGGAGCAGGGTTCAAACTGTTTTACCATGGTGTGGATAGAAAGAGAAATGGAGTAGGGGTGGTCCTGAAGGAGGAGTTGGCAAAGAATGTAGTAGAGGTGAAGAGAGTGTCAGATAGGGTGATGTGTCTAAAGGTAGAAGTAGAAGGTCTGATGCTAAACATAGTAAGTGGTTATGCTCCACAGGTTGGATGTGATGAGGAGGAGAAAGATAAATTTTGGAAAGATTTGGATGAAGTGATAGAGAGTATTCCCAGGGAGGAAAGAGTGGTGATTGGAGCAGACCTGAATGGACATGTTGGTGAAGGAAACAGAGGGGATGAGGAAGTGATGGGTAGGTTTGGTGTCAAGGAAAGAAACCAGGAAGGACAGATGGTGGTGGATTTTGCCAAGAGAATGGAAATGGCTATAGTCAATACCTATTTCCAAAAGAGGGAGGAACATAGAGTGACATATAAGAGTGGAGGAAGGAGTACACAGGTCGACTACATTCTGTGTAGAAGAGGAAACCTGAGGGAGATTGGAGACTGTAAGGTTGTAGCAGGGGAGAGCGTGGCCAGACAGCATCGGATGGTTGTGTGTAGAATGACTGTTGTTGCGAAGAAGAGAAAACGAGTAAAACCAGAGAAGAAGACCAAATGGTGGAAGCTAAAGAAGGAAGAATGTTGTGAGAAATTCAGAGACGAGCTGTTAAAGGCTCTGGGTGGTAAGAAAGAGCTTCCAAGTGACTGGGCTACTACAGCAACAGTAATTAGAGAGACAGGTAGGAAGGTACTTGGTGTGTCATCTGGACAGAGAATAGATGATAAGGAAACCTGGTGGTGGAATAGTGAAGTGCAGGACGCCATTCAAAGAAAGAGATTAGCCAAGAAGAAATATGACAGTGAGAGGACTGAAGAGAGGAGACAGGAATATAAGGAGATGGGACATAGAGCAAAGAGGGAAGTAGCTAAGGCAAAGCAGAGGGCGTACAATGAGTTATATGGGAGACTGGACACTAAAGAGGGCGAGAAGGACTTGTACCGATTGGCAAGACAGAGGGATCAGGCTGGAAAGGATGTGCAGCAGGTTAGGCTTATTAAAGATGGGAATGGGAATGTTCTAACAAGTGAGGAGAGTGTGATGGGAAGATGGAAGGATTACTTTGAGGAGCTAATGAATGAAGAGAATGAAAGAGAAAGAAGAGTGGAGGTAATAGAAACTGTGGACCAGGAAGTGGGAAAGATTAGTGAGGGTGAAGTCCGGAAAGCTCTGAAAAGAATGAAGAAGGGGAAGGCAGTAGGACCTGATGACATACCAGTGGAGGTTTGGAAATGTCTTGGAGAGATGGCAGTGAGGTTTTTGACTCAAATATTTAATGGAATATTTGAGGGTGAGAAAATGCCTGAAGAATGGAGAAGAAGTGTGCTGGTTCCCATTTTTAAGAACAAGGGTGATGTACAGAGTTGTAGCAACTACAGGGGAATTAAGTTGATGAGCCACACAATGAAGATCTGGGAGAGAGTTGTGGAAGCAAGACTTAGACAAGAGGTGACTATCTGTGAGCAGCAGTATGGTTTCATGCCAAGAAAGAGCACCACAGATGCCATCTTTGCTTTGAGGATGTTGATAGAGAAGTACAGAGAGGGTCAGAAAGAACTCCATTGTGTGTTTGTGGATTTAGAAAAAGCTTATGACAGGGTACCAAGAGAAGAGGTGTGGTATTGCATGAGGAAATCTGGAGTGGCAGAAAAGTATGTTAGACTGGTACAGGACATGTATGAGGACAGCAGGACAGTGGTGAGATGTGCTGTGGGAGTGACAGATAGCTTCAAAGTGGCGGTGGGATTGCATCAAGGATCGGCTCTGAGCCCCTTCCTGTTTGCTCTGGTGATGGACCGACTAACAGATGAGGTCAGGCAGGAATCCCCATGGACTATGATGTTTGCAGATGACATTGTGATCTGTGGTGAGAACAGGGAACAAGTGGAAGAGAACTTGGAGAGGTGGAGGTATGCTCTTGAAAGAAGAGGAATGAAAGTCAGTCGTAGTAAGACAGAGTACATGTGTGTGAATGAGAGGGAGGCCAGTGGAACAGTGAGGCTACAAGGAGCAGAGGTCACAAAGGTGCAGGACTTCAAGTACTTGGGGTCCACTGTCCAGGAAAATGGGGAATGTGGTAAAGAGGTGAAAAAGAGAGTCCAGGCAGGATGGAGTGGATGGAGAAAAGTTTCAGGAGTGATTTGTGACAAAAAGGTGTCAGCAAAGGTCAAAGGAAAAGTTTACAAGACAGTGGTGAGACCAGCTATGTTGTATGGTCTGGAGACAGTGGCATTGACAAAAAGACAGGAGAAAGAACTGGAAGTGGCAGAAATGAAGATGCTGAGGTTCTCCTTAGGAGTGACAAGGATGGATAAGATCAGGAATGAGATCATCAGAGGTACAGCACATGTTGAACAACTGGGAGATAAAGTTAGGGAGGCCAGACTGAGATGGTTTGGACATGTCCAGAGGAGGGACAGTGGGTATATTGGTAGAAGGATGTTAGAAATGCAGCTGCCAGGAAAAAGACAAAGAGGGAGACCAAAGAGGAGATATATGGATGCAGTTAGAGAGGACATGAAGGTAGTTGGAGTGAGGACAGAGGATGCAGAGGACAGAGTGAGGTGGAGGAGGATGACTCGCTGTGGCGACCCCTGAAAAGGGAAAAGCCGAAAGAAGAAGAAGAAGAAGTCCCATAGAGCCACGAGGACTCGTTTATAAGAGAGACATGGACTTTACCAAAGAGTGATGACAACAGTGGATAACAACCACTGCAACAGACCTTCACAAATGAATCATACAAATTTTTTTTAACAATTGAAAACAAAATGACAATTAAAAGTAGAAAGAAACGTAGCAAAAAACAGCTAGATTATAAGGTCATGTCTAAAAACGGGAACATGTCTACATTGGTTCTTGCCAGGAACTAAGCAGATGTTTAAAGCCACTTAGAGAGGTCAAGTTCGAGAGCTTCAGATCTTTTTGCAACATATTCCAGGAAACAGGAGCGGAGTAGGAGAAGGCCCTTTTGCCAAGTTCAGTCCTCACTGAGGGAACACTGCAGGTAATCATGTCCTGAGAGCGCACGCTGTAGCTGCACTCATGCAGAGACATGTAGGAGGAGATGTATGAAGGCAACAGACCATGAAGTGATTTAAATGTGAAAATGTACCAGTGAGAGTCTGCGTGAGGTTACTAGCCGTGTTTCCATCAAGGTTTCTAGCTGCGCAATTTGAAATAGCGCAGCAGAAAAGCTTAATGGAAACGGCAAATTGCGAGGTTACTTCCTGAATTACGCTAAAAAGTTTATACGCTCGCTTGAGGTGGTTTTTGGGATCTGCGAAAATGAGCAGCTGCGCAAAACGACAGATGGAAACACATTTGCCGACTCGTGCTGCCGTAGCGAACATTCACGTCACGTGACTGATCAGCTGTTTCCGCTCCGGACAACATGTAACATCGCTAAAACTAGTTGGCATGACAGAATAAATACAACTCGCCCGATAGCAACACGTACCTGAAATATTCTCTCCATTTTGACGAGATGTGTGGCCGGGTTCTGTTTTCAACCGCTACTTCCTGTTTACTGTAGACATGCGCAGTGCTGACGTCTGACGTAATGACGCTGACGTCTGACGTAATGACGCTGACGTCTGACGTAATGACGCTGTGCGCGGCTTGGAAGAAGCGCTTCAAGCCAGTAGATGGAAACACTTCTGATCTGCATTAATTTGTATTTACATATTTGCGAGGTAGCTCAAAATTCGAAATGAAAATGGATGGAAACACAGCTAATGATGTCCAGTTAACCAGTGAATACAGGGTGTAATGGTGGGTACGATAGTTACAGCCAGTTATGAATCTTAGTGGATGTTGGATGCTGCCATGATAGACAGCATCCAACATCTGCAGGGTGCTTGTAGGTGCCTTCATGTTAATGTCACCGTAGTCAATGTATAGTCAATTTAAGTTAATTTATAGTTAATTGAAACAGTCATAAATGGCCATTTTGACCAATTTGTGAAATGTTTTGTAAAAATCTTTTCAAATTTGTCAGAGTCAGAGTTTCTTTATTTGTCATTCACATCACATGTGGTACATGTAGTGGAATGGAATTGTGTGGGTCCCAGTTACATCAAACAATAGCAAAACTATAAAGCGTAAAAAATAAACAGTAAATAAAAATAAACAGTAAATAAGAAAAAGTCAAGAGTAAATTTATTGGCAGTGCTTCCATCCAACTGTAAAGTGAGTTTGAAGCAACTTCTCCAATGTTACAATAAAATAAGAAGAAAACAAGAAAAGAAATGAAAATCTATCAGTTGTTTAGAACAAATAAACTAGGCTGTCCAATAAAAAATGTGTTACAGGTTTTTAAAGCAGATTAGACTGGGGAAAAAAAAGACATCCATTACAGATTTCATAAAGCTATAGAAAATGAATAAAAACATATCTATTTATATTGACAAATGATGCTGGTTTTCTTTCAAATCCCACATCATGTATTTACGTTTTTACAGTAACAAGGAGGACAGAGAAATGGGAGTATTATGTTTACAACTTGGTCACAGTCAAATCATCATTCACTTCAGGCTCCATTTTTAAAATAAGGCAAGAACTCCCTCAAATTAGTTTAAATGAGGAGTTTTGTGAACTATTACCATTAACTTTTCCTTATTTAAAGGGGACCACACATGCAAAATTCACTTTTTAATGTTTTTTTTACTCAACTTTGGGTATGTACTTCATAAAAAAACAGTCCTAAGGCCAAAGAAATGCACCCAGTGGTTTATTTACTCTAAGTAGATTTATTTGTCTGTGATAAAAACGGTTCGTTTCTCACTTCCTGCGGTTTGTGACGTCACAAACCGCAGCCACAACCCACCCCAACCTGAGTCCAGCCCCTCACCTAGCAACCCCTGGTTAGGCTCAACCCACTTCTGTATTAAACACATGACTGTTGTTTTTCATGATTTCATCTCATCTTTTGTTTATATGTTCTTAATTTCATGTGTACAGCACTTTGTTGCAGCTGTGTTTTTTTTAAATGGCTTTATAAATAAAGTATAATTGTTATTTTTATGTTTTAGTTCAATTTTTAGTGTATTTGCGATCGCTCCCAACGCGCAGCCGGTAGAAATGAAACGAGCAGACCGCCGGCGTAGGGACCGGTTGCGACGGGACCCTCTTCTGGCGGATGGAGCGGAGCTTCAACTGTACAGCCTCGCTGCAGCCTCGCAGCAGCCTCGCAGCAGCGAGGACCTTCTCCTTACGGATTAATTTACGGGAGACACTTGGTGAACTTTGTGTTGTCTTGACTGGAACAGCGATAACTCCCAAAATCGCCGCGTGCAACGAGCGGAGCTGGCGAACACCGGAAGAGGAACAAGCTAACATTAGCATCGGATTCGGGTGGTCTCATGCTAAAAGGAGCAGCAAATTGCGGCGCGCTCAGACGGGTTTCGGTAAGTTATCTTAAGCTAGCACTAACAGTAAGTCAAATGAGTAATAAAAAAAGAGCTAATTTTAAAACAACAACACATTACAGATACTGGCTGTTACAGAGGGCGTAAACAGATCGTTGAAGGGCGTGGACTTCAGAACTCAGTATCAGAAACCGGTCGTTCAAAACGAAAGTTAAAAATGGCAGAATTAAAAAGGGTATAATTGATTATCTAAGAATTATTTTGTGTATTAAAATGAATTAATATTGTCAAGATAGCACACAGATATAACATAAAATTTTTAAAGACCTATAAGTGGTCCCCTTTAACATTTTAAAATGTTCATACAAAAACTCTAGTAGAAAGACAATAAGTGTTAGTTGCAGATGGAACAGGCAGCCAAAGCTCAATAGAAAATAGAGCCGATTCATAATTCATTCATTCATTCATATCCATCTGCACACCACAGACTCATGTTCAGGTTGCTGTTGCTATATTGTTTTTGTATTATTAGTGTTTAGCATTTATCTTAGACCTTTTAGCGTACCGTTTGCTCTTCGCTTAGCGTATATCTTAGATCCTTATACACTGGTACTTTATATTTTTTGCGTTTGTGGATGTAACTGAGACCCTACTTTCTACTTTCTCCGCAAGCTGAAAAGGGCTGGAGCTTCAACCCCCATCATGTGCACCTTCTAGAGGGTGCCATAGAAAGTGTCCTGACCAGCTGCATCACTGTGTGGTTTGGTGCATGTACTGCATCATGCCGCAAGAGCCTCCAGCGCATCGTGAAAGCAGCTGAGAAGATCGTCGGCACCTCCTTGCCCTCACTGCAGGACTTACACAGCAAACGCCTCACTCGGAAAGCCCACTGCATGGCAGGTGATCCCACACACCCACTACACAGCCGCTTCAGACTGCTGCCATCAGGGAGGAGACTGAGGAGTCTCCAGGCTCGAACCAGCAGACTGAGAGACAGCTCTGTTCATCAGGCAGTCAGAATGCTAAACACTCTGCCTGCTCTGCCTCCCCTCCCATTTGAACTGCCTTAACACAAAAAACTTTCTCACACATTACCACACAACACAAAGTTTTTAACACTGGACTCTGTGTCATCAAACGGGTTATTCACTAAACTCTCGGTCATGTGCTCATTCAGTTTGCACTACTTCTCATATTTGCACTAATGTTTGTATTACATTACTGCCTATAGTCATACTACTGTTTACATTCACTGTTTACATTTATTAATACTGTTTACATTTATTACTACTGTTTACATTTACACTACTTTTATATCTACACTACTGCTGATACATATACAGTATTCTCTGACTAGCCTTATTTAAGGATGCCCAATGTGCCTTACTGCATATGCCACTTTGCCTCTATACCAACATCAACTACCTCATACATATACTGTGTACATTAACTCATATGCTGCTTTGCCACTCTTTGCAAATGTCAATGCTAGAACCTTCAGTTTATTTTATAGATATACTTTTTATACTACTATGCAAAAACTCAGGACAGTATTACACTTTTATTATTTCATTTTATGCTTATGTTCATTAAATGTTTAGTGTTTTAGTGTTGGTGTAAATTTTCATACTTTTATACTACTATGCAAAAACTCAGGACAGTGTTACACTTTTACTATTTTATGCTTATGTTTATTAAATGTTTCAGTGTTTTAGTGTTTAAATGGTTACTGTTGCACCGAGGGACTGAGAGAAACGCAATTTCAATCCTGTGTATATATCCTGTACATATTGCAGTTCTGACAATAAAGTTGACTTTGACTTTGATAATTTTGTTCCACCTCATGTACCATATGTGATGGAAATGACAATAAAATGGACTTGAACTTGAACTTCAAAGTGTGTTCATGCTAATAAAAATGGGTAGAATTAACCAGCAAACCTAAAAGAAAATGAGGTTTTCATTGTGTTTCACTGGTCAATGGGTATTGATTTTAAGCTCACTCGGATGAAAGCATCAACATAAATCCCTGTTTCTCAAGTTACTTAAGTGTTTCATTTACTTTGTATATCTTTACCAGCTCTATAATGGAACTACTTATTATGTTGCATTAAAATATGGAATTCCAACCAACATATATCTCAGCACTTCATATAAAGATTCCTGTAGACGTTTTATGTATCCAGCTATTGTTAGCCCTGAAAACTCACACCGACCTCAGGATGATCAGGGATTTCCATTGTTCTGTTGCTCACTCCGTGATCCGTGTGCTTTTCCCTTTTTGTTATGGTCCAAAGACACAATACCACTCAACAAACCCCAACTGCTCATCCCTTCATTTGCCCTCATCATTATCGAAAGTAGTGATTGGGCTGCTTTGCGCACCCCTCCCATTTTCATCCTCTTTCTCTGGTATAAGAGGCACTCTTTGCACTCAGCCACAGGCCATTAAGTTGTCCCACAGCATTAAGCCTTTGTGTGTGTGACCAAACATTTGATGCTTGATAAGAGTAATCCCGGCTTGTGTTTTAGCCCCCTGAATATTGCTGTGTGGGCAGTGAGGTCTTTCACAAAGCAGCCAGTACTAAATTGCTCACTCTTGCTTGCCTTTTGTCTCTGGATTTGCGAAACACTTTGAGCCGCTTTGCAGTTCTGAGAGCAGCAGCCTCTGACGGTTGGAGTTTACTGGAACAACTTTTGCTGCTGAACTGACTGCATAGAATCAAAACATGCTCAAGTTTAAGTTTACCCGTTGACTGCAAAGATCAAATCATTGCTTTTCTAGCCATACATAATTTAAAAGAAGCTCCTGCGCAGCACATTAGGCAGAGGTTGCTTGCATATTTATATTTTGTAATTAGAAAGAGGGATATTTTTCAAGCAAATGAGTGTAGCGTGTACTTTTACATTAAAGATAGGGTTTAAAGCAGTTTTAGCACGTTTCAGTTATTTGACTTCTAAAGTGTAAGTGAGTTTTTCTGTCACTGCTGTAATGGCCTTGCGATGGTTTGGTCCCCACATTCAGTTAACTTTGGTCACAATCCCATTATTCGAATTAGCACTCCAAGGGGGAACAGCCAAGTTGGATTAATTGGCCTACACAATGCAGAGAAGGCACAATTTAACAAAAATTCAATACCAAGAAGGGGTGATTAGTGGTTGCAAAAACATTTTACTGCTTGTCCAAAGTTTAGCAGGGAATTATCTCATGGCACGTATTCTAGTCTGTGTTCTCGTTTCATATTTTCTCTTTTGTTTCAGCACGAATAGGCTCTGTCTGCACTTTACAATGGCTTAAATGTCAATGGCCTTTTTTCCTTTCTTTTTCTCGGATATGTCAAAAGATGTTAGCATTCTGTACCATCACTCACTTTCTATTTGTGCAGGCTTGAGCCAAGCTAATATTTTTCATATGTCCCCTCTGGGCTTCCATATATCAGGCTTTGACCCACAAGCGAGGTTCAGGAAGAGGAATCATTTATTATTTAAAATTTAAAGAGGTGGGGAGGAAGGGTGTCTCATAAAGCTTTTTTTTTTTTTGTAACTTCAATATGAATTTATGTTGATATGTAAATGATCTACCAGACAAGCTCAATGAATATTTGTCCATCAAACATGTAAACCTGAATGAACATTTTTGTTATAGGCCACGTGTTAATTGGCAACAAGATGAAAAAGCAAAACCATAATTATCATGTGTTTTAATAGGAATACTTTATTTTAATACATTTTAATATTGTAAAAGTGCTAAAGATTTCTCTACTGACGATTCCACTGCCATCCATCCATCCATCCATCCATCCATCCATCCATCCATCCATCCATCCAGTATCTTTTAACCACTTCTTCCTTTTTGGGTCCAGCCGTCACTGTGCAAGAGGCGGGAGACACCCTGGACATGTTGCAAGTCCATCACAGGGCATAAACCAATAATTCAACACAAAAAGATTTTTGGCTAAACTTGAAAAAATAAGGTTAACTCCAAACAACAACCCACCCCCAAAAAACTAACAACAAAATGAATGAATACATAGTATACAA
>JBBPBX010007051.1:52619-66396 GCA_038048925.1 Garcialebias charrua | reverse complement strand
GCTGGTTGATGGAGAGTCTTCACAGTTCTCTGAAAAAATCATTTTAAAAGAAAAAAACACAGTATTGTTAAATTCATTATACAGTAATTGGTTTGGTTTGCATTAAAACTTATTTCTCCTAAATCTTACCAGCTGTGCTGTCCTGTGCAGGTTGGATAAGCTCAACTTTCATAGTGAGGTTTGCATCAATGTACAAACTGGACAAATCCCCTGCACTGCGATACAGGCTCTGCCAGAAAATGTTGTTGTTCTCTGCTCATCAACAAACATGTTGTTGTACTGGTCGAGGTAGACTGAAAACAAACACACACACAGTTACTACACAAATATACACGTCCTAACACATAAATATCATACAGGATTATAGAATGTTTCTAAACACGGATCTTTGGAAACCAAATATATATTTTTTACCACAGTTTAGTGCTAATTTATAGTCAGTTCAACAAACAATGTGTGTTTAGTTCTGGGTTGCCTAACAAAAATAAGCCACAGCGCCAAAGAAAACAAGGGTAAAAAATATATATTTTAAAATAAAATTCATAACTAATAGTTACTTTTTTAATGTGCTAAATAATAAAATGTGGCGAATGAAAGTCGCTGCCGCTGGCCTACAGAACTGTTGTGATCCAAACAACGACAAAAACAGCCGTACACCGCATGCCATGCAGCTAAACACAGGTTTTTAATGTGATCTGTGTTCACAAGCATACGCTTAAGCTGTGTGTGTGATTAAAAAACACACAACAACATTTTACAACTGTTATTTTAGTAAAAGTTAAGGAGTTCACTTACTGAAGACGCGAGTAGCCGCCATTTTGAATTCGTCACTGGGATAAACTGGGGGCCGAAAAAATTGCCCCACTTCACGAATGGGAGTTCCCCACTGGAGCGGGCGTTCCGGTTTAAATCCACCACTAGGACCTTGGAAATTCCCACAATACGAGGTTACTGGAACGCAGCAATATTTTTGCACTTACGGTCGCCATGTTGGGTGTATGCCGGTTCATTTAAACAGAGGAAGTCCATGTTAAACACATTGCGATACAGAACAATAACATCAGCAAAATGCAAACTAAATATAAAAATGAGCAGAAGCCTTATAGAGAGAAACTCAACCTTGAAGCCAGAGAACGTTACATGGTGAAGTTAGCTTCAATTAACAACATTGATCCTTATGAGGTAGCAGCTAAGGCATGGACTTCCTCTGTTTAACTGAACGGGTATCCACGGAAAATGGCGACCGGGAGTGCAAAATGTCACGTGTCTGCAAAAGACCGATGGGTGGGCATCACTGGCTCAGCTCTGCAGTGGTTTAGGTCCTACCTTTCAAATCGAAATTTCAGTGTGAAGATTGATAATTTTACCTCTGCATCTGCTGCCCTCCCCTGGGGTGTACCCCAGGGATCTATCCTTGGTCCTCTTCTCTTCTCACTTTACCTTCTGCCACTCGGTTCTATTTTCAGAAAGCATGATGTGCAGTTTCATTTGTATGCGGATGACTGTCAAGTCTATTTTCCTGTAAAACAAAATGGCTCCACGCAGTCTCTTCTGGACTGTCTTGGTGACATTAGAGGGTGGATGGTGCTTAAAGTGTATCTTTCACTTTAAACACATGTTGTTGCCTTTTCAACCTAACATGTCTAAAACTCCAATTTTCATCAAAAATACGGATCATATCTCAAAATAAAATGTGCTACTACAGTACTACCTTTTTTGTCTTCCCTCGCTACTCTGTCTAAAAATAGTGCTCTCAGCGGTAAACCGGAAGTGACATCATAGGAGGGGAACGTTTGTGCTTTAGCTAAGAAAGATATGGGATTGCACCAGGAGGAGGCGACAGATTACAAAGTTGTTTTGACATACCGTATTTTCTGGTGTATAGGTCGCACCTGTGTATAGGTCGCACCATCCAATTATCACCAATAGATTGGAAAAATCCCTAGATAGGTCGCACTGGTGTATAGGTCGCACCTACGTTTAGCTCTGCTGCAAATGTCTGCCACAGGAGTGCACAGCAAGGCTTTTAAGAAGATTAACACTTAAAAACAATTATTTGTTTGATAAAAATTATAGCAAATATGTGTCTGAGCTGAACTTTTCCTTAATAAATGAATATAATTGTGAAATGAGCTGGATTTAAAAATTTGTTTTGTCGAAAGTGATAACAAGCCGTATATAGGTCGCACCTGAGTATAGGTCGCAGGCCTTGAAAAAACCATAAAAAGGTGCGACCTATACACCGGAAAATACGGTAAGTATGTCATCTCTGACTATTACATCAAATATCTAGCCAAATAACTTCTAGATATATACTACCTAAAGCTAAAAATGGTTTATATTACATATAGCCTAAATATAGAGATACAGCATTAATTACACCACTGATGGATTTAACTACTTTAGCCTTAGCTCCCTAAACAATTACTTTTTCCATCCTAAACCACTCATTGGATATTTTTCCTGCTTTCAGAGTGTAATTATACAGGGCTTTTTTACTAAACGATTGCCTGTATAGCACATTTGAGATGAAATTCGATTTTTTATTAATTTTTTAAGACATGCAAAACGGTCGCGCTAGCATAAAATTAGCATCGGTTTTACTTCCATCTAAAGTCATTCATATCTCCTAAACCACTCATTGGATATTTTTCCTGCTTTCAGAGTGTAATTATACATGGCTTTTTTACTAAACGATTGCCTGTATAGCACATTTGAGATGAAATTCGATTTTTTATTAATTTTTTAAGACATGCAAAACGGTCGCGCTAGCATAAAATTAGCATCGGTTTTACTTCCATCTAAAGTCATTCATATCTCCTAAACCACTCATTGGATATTTTTCCTGCTTTCAGAGTGTAATTATACATGGCTTTTTTACTAAACGATTGCCTGTATAGCACATTTGAGATGAAATTCGATTTTTTATTAATTTTTTAAGACATGCAAAACGGTCGCGCTAGCATAAAATTAGCATCGGTTCTGGTTTCATAATTAGCTCCGCCCTTTAGCTCCACTTATTGGAAGTCTCCCCGCGCGTCAGCGCCTACCTGAAAACCTTTAGTCCACGCCCACCTACCGGCTGGGCCCGCCCCTCGGGTCAATAAAAAACCCCGCCCGAGGGCAACTTGCCTCTCCTTCATTCAGCCTGAACGAGAACCTTCAATCAATAAAATGGCAAGAACCTGCCCCAAGTGCAAGGTTGCACTCATCTTCAGTTTTGACCACCACGAGGTCTGCGTGGGTTGCATGGGCCCAGAGCACGTGGCCCCAGACGTCGAGTGCTCCTTCTGCGACAAGCTACCAGCGGGCGAGAAGGAGCGGCGGGTAGAACTCTTCGCTCCTATCACAGACGAAGAATGGACGATCCGCGACAAGACACCCTTAGACGCACCTGTCGACTTCGGAGACGCAGCAACGGACCCCGGGGACGTGAGTGGGGTTCAGGACACCACTCCCCCCCTTCTAGAGAGCGAGGCCTCGGACGAGGACCGTAGGAGCGAATGCTCTGAGGTCCCCTCCCAGCCTCTACCGCCGGACGCCCCACCTGACTCCGATGGGATCCCTGATGCAGGTCCTTCCCGACATTATCCTCGGGGCGGCCGCGCAAAAAGGCCTGACGGTGCCAACCCCCTCTCCGCCCAGGCCGAACGACCTGGCGGGCTCGAGGTTCGGCACCGCGTCACAGCGGCGTCCAGACCCGGTCTGGCCTCGCTTCCCAGCAGTGACGGAGCTCTGGCAGGAGGCCGCAGCAGAGCCCTCGAAAATCAAGGCCCCGGTGTCCTCCTACGCGGGGATCACGAGGGTGGAGGGGTTTTCTGAAAAATCTTTTCCCGCGGTACCTCCTCTGGAACACAACCTCTCGGAGGTGTTCGGAGCAAAGACCGCCAGAGCTAACCGCAGGCCTATCCCCAGCGGTCGACACGACCAAACCATCCTGCAGCTAACGGACCGCGCTCACCAGCTAGCGGCCCAGGCCGGCGCGGCGAGCAACAACACCGCACTCCTGGCCTACCACATCTCCAAGATGGCTGAGGACCCAGAACTACCAGAAGAGGTGGCGACAGCGATAGGAAGAGCAGCCGACGTGATTCTCAACCTCAGCGCCGTTTCCACGATCTGCTGGTCTCGCACATCGGTCCTACTACAGATGGTCCACCGCACCACGTGGTTGAAACACGCGCCGACGCTACCCGACAGACTCCAGAAAGAACTCCTGGAGGGCCCGGTGTCGGCGCAAGAACTTTTCGGCTCTAACCTGAGTGAGTTAGTCGAAAAATTTAAAAAGAAGGACGAAGTGACCGCGACGGTCCGCAGCATTATGTCCACCCGGCCGACAACCCGAGTCGCGGACGGATGGAAAGACCGCCGCGAGCAGAGACAATCCCCGGCAGCAGCAGGTCCCCGGCCACCACAGTACCCGGCGCCCTACAAACAGAAGCAGCCGAAGCAGCAGAAGCAGCAGCAGCAGCGCACATGGGACGGGCCTCAGCACGCTCCACGAGGCCGCGGCTACCAGGCCCGAGGCGGCTACCGGGGCCACAACGAGCAACACTCCTGGGGCGGCCAGAAGCAACATCCCTACAACCGGCCGCCACCCAAAAAATGACTCGTTGCGGGGAGTGAGTGTGATTCACAAATAAAGGAGATAAAATGTACAAGCAATGTTTTTTCTCATGTTTCGGGCTCGTCTGTGGGGGCGAATAACCCCACAGCCGCTCTCTCACACACACTTCCCACCTCAGACAGACTAGCCTTCGGCAGTCAGGGACCCCCGGTCCAAAGCAGCTTAACCAAGGTAATAAAAAACGAATGCTTCACGTTTGATAAACCTCTTTTTAGGCGGTCGAAGCTGGGTAAAACCCCCCGCTCGCCGCAACTCTTAGAAGCTAGCTTCGCCGGCCCAGCCTCAGCGCCGCCCGGCGTTAAACACGATGGTTTTGCTAAACAGTCACCCGCCATGTTTATTAAACCGCGTGTCATTTCTTCGAAAAGCTGTAAAACCCATACATCGTCCCCTCTCATGGGGTCACGTGACGTTAGCTGCGCTCTCACGCAAGCTAACAGAGCTCTGTTACCGTCTCGTCACGTGGTTAACTGGCGCTACACACCAATGCCTGCCACCACCTCGCTGCAGCACGACAACGGCTCCAAACGAGGTAAAAAGAAACACAGCATCGGGTTTGATCATGCTCCACCAGCTAAAAGGCGAGCAAAGCTAGTCACAAGCTTCGTGCCGCCTGATCACGTGACAGAGTCAACGTCATGCGCGTCGACGTCAGACGCAAGGACGAGACACGTCACGGCCGCACCAAGCCAACCCTTTTCAGGCGGGGCCACCGTGGGTTGCCATGGCAACGGAGGTCGGCCCGAAAGTGCAGCTGAATCAGTCTTTGCACACGAGGCAGCAAGGCTTGGCGCTGCCTCTGAGCAGAAAATACGATCGATGGCAGGAAAAATGCAGTTTAGACAAATGGCTGTCCAAACTCATAAGGAAAGGTTATGCTCTTCAGTTTATTGCAAAACCTCCACCTTTCAAGGGGATACTGGAAACTGTGTTGCCAGACCCAGCTCAAAATGCCTCCCTGTTGTCAGAGATCAAGGAGATGCTGACAAAAGGAGTCATTTCAAAAGTAGAGGAGGGGGAGCAGAACAAAGGGTTCTACTCCCGTTATTTTCTAGTCCCAAAGAAGAGTGGGGGCATGAGGCCAGTGCTGGATTTATCGTTTTTCAACAAATACGTCATGGTGAGAGGCTTCCACATGCTCACCATAAATCAAGTGCTGAAGAACGTCCACAAGGGGGACTGGTTCACATCCCTGGACCTGAAGGACGCCTACTGGCACATCAGCATCATTCCCCAGCACAGGAAATACCTGAGGTTTTCCTTCCAGGGGGCCCAGTTCGAATTCAACAGACTGGTCTTCGGCTACTCGCTAGCCCCCAGAACTTTTTCAAAGTGCGTGGAGGCAGCAGTACGTCCGCTTCGCTCAGCAGGGATGCGGATCCTTTTTTATCTAGACGATCTGCTCCTCTTAAGCAACTCTCAAGAGGAGTCAGCGTCCCAGACCAGAGTCCTAGCAGACCACCTGATGGACCTGGGTTTCGCCCTGAACTGGGCGAAAAGCTCCGTCACCCCGGCACAGTCCATTATTTACCTGGGGATAGAACTGGACTCGTGCTCAATGAGGGCGCGCCTGTCAGAGCAGAGAGCTGCCGACCTGACAACGCAACTAAAACGTGTCCAACCAGGAAAAGTGGTGACGGCGGCAACCATCATGCGGCTTCTGGGCCTGATGGCAGCCGCCCATGTGGTAATAAATTTGGGTTTATTACACATGAGATCTCTTCAACGCTGGTTTACCAGCCTGCGTGTGGACCCAGTCCGTCACAAACGCAGGATGGTATTAGTTCCCCCATCTGTGAAAGGGGACCTTCGCCACTGGGGAAACTCCCGCATCCTGAGACGAGGTGTCTCCATGATCACACCTACGTCTCACATCCCAGTGTTCACAGACGCATCACTGATGGGATGGGGGGGGACATGTCTGGCCCAATCGGTGGGAGGAAGATGGCCAAGCCACATCCATCTCCACATAAACGTTCTGGAACTGATGACAGTCCAGAAAGTTTTGCTTCACTTCGCCCCACTGGTTCACCAACAACATGTACTAGTGCACACCGACAACCAGGTGGCAGCATCGTACATAAACCGGCAGGGGGGATCACGCTCAGCCCAGTTACTGTGCGTTGCCAGGAAACTGCTGCTGTGGGCTCATCAGAACCTACTTTCATTGAAAGCAGTCTACATCCCAGGCGTGCTGAACGTGGGAGCGGACATTATGTCGAGAGGCGGTCCGCGTCACGCAGACTGGTCCCTTCACCCAGAGGTAGTGAATCAGATCTGGGCCAGATTCGGTCGCGCAGAGGTAGACCTCTTCGCGGCCCGAAACAACAGTCAGTGCCCACTTTGGTACTCTCTGAACCCCAAAGACGACCCACCCCTGGGGGTGGACGCTTTTGCGCACGAATGGAAATCGGGGAGAAGGCTGTACGCCTTCCCACCAGTTCCTCTAGTACCGAGAGTCCTCGAACGAGTCAGAGAGGAAAGGTTATCCCTCATCCTCGTGGCCCCGGAACGCAAGTATGCCCCTTGGTTCCCGGAATTGCAACAGCTGTTAGTGGACAGCCCTCTACAGCTCCCCTGGAGAGAGGACGCGCTTCTCCAAGCGGGAGGAGCGATCACTCACTTTCCAGAGATAGGCCAACGCCTATGGGCCTGGAGGCTGAGCGGCGCCGCCTAACTAATCTAGGCCTCACCGCAGCCGTGGTCAGGACAATTCAAGACTCTCGAGCGCCTTCCACTACATCGCTTTACGCGTCGAAGTGGGCGGCGTTCCAACGGTGGTGCAGCGAAAAAGATATTGAGCCCACAGCCTGTTCTATCGGCTGCGTTCTGTCTTTTCTACAGCTGCTTTTAGAAAGAAATCTAGCTTTCAGCACTATAAAAGTGTACGCAGCGGCGATTTCTTCTTGTCACGAAGGGTTTAGCAACGGGACGTTGTTTAACCATTCCCTAATGAGACGTTTTTTGAAAGGTGTGAGACGCCTTAGACCCATGACTCGGGTCCTCACACCTCAATGGGACCTGTCGTTGGTTCTGACCGCTTTAACCAAAGCTCCTTTTGAACCTTTAGACAAGGTCCCAATAAAGTTTCTGTCCATTAAGACTGCCCTTTTGCTAGCCCTCGCGTCAGCAAAAAGGGTGAGTGACCTATGTGCACTCTCTGTGACTCCCTCGTGTTTACGAATAAACCCAGACGGGAGTTCAGCAACCTTGAGACCTAATCCAGCTTTCATTCCGAAATCTATCACCAGCAGTTTTAGATCTCGGACGATTACTCTGAGTGGTTTCCACCCACCTCCTCATTCTTCAGAGGAGGAGGTTAGGTCTCATTTGTTATGCCCAGTCAGAGCGCTCAAATGCTACGTGGCACGCACAAGAAGTGTGCGTCGCTCTCAAAACCTGTTTGTCCATTACAGGGACAATTCAGCTGGTTGTGCTCTGTCCTCGCAGCGCCTCTCACATTGGCTATGCGAGGCCATATCAGAGGCTTACAAGGCTTCTGGAGAAGAGCCTCCTGAGACTCTACGGGCACATTCTACACGAGCAATGGCGTCATCCACAGCTCTGCTTAGCGGGATGTCAGTCGAAGACATCTGTCAAGCGGTGGCATGGAGCTCACCTTGTTCTTTCATCCGTTTTTATCTACGGGATGTTTCCACTTTTTCTATGACTCACTCAGTACTGGGAGTCCTAGATAAGGAGCGGGACAATTCCTCATAATGTGTTTGTTGTTTCCCTCTTTGACTTAAGGGATGTCAAGAAGGGGGATGTTCTCACCACCAGCTTCAGTGTTGCTCACGGTGTTTTTTTGAATGTGTTATATCTGTTCCTCTGTACATAGTTCATGTAAGAGTTCAGTCTTACCCTTTTTAAGGGGTGGCAGTCAGAGAGCATTCCTCTCTTTAAAAAAAAAAAAAAAATCACAAACACATTATCAATGTTGACGCATGCTACATTGCAGCACAACATAACTGGAGGCTGCATCAGAGGCCAGCAGGCCCTTCCTCCAGCCCACCACCTGCTCTTCCTCAATACTCATAAATGCAAGTATTGATTGGGAAGGAAGCGCTTATTACGATTGGGTAAGCAGAGGCTTCATTGGCTAAGATCCAGTGTGGCATGGACTATTTCTGCTACGCCCTTTATTCCAATAAGCGGAGCTAAAGGGCGGAGCTAATTATGAAACCAGAACGTTGGTTACGTATCGTAACCCCAGATTCTGTGAATAATTAGCGGAGCCCTTTAGCTTTTGGGCCACACTGTATCCAATGGCTGAATGAATCGGCTATATTGGAGGCAAGTTGCCCTCGGGCGGGGGTTTTTATTGGCCCGAGGGGCGGGCCCAGCCGGTAGGTGGGCGTGGACTAAAGGTTTTCAGGTAGGCGCTGACGCGCGGGGAGACTTCCAATAAGCGGAGCTAAAGGGCTCCGCTAATTATTCACAGAATCTGGGGTTACGATACGTAACCAACGATCCTTCAGGAAATGAATCTGTATGGCAAGCGGTTAACACACCTAATAAACGGGCAAGGCTCTGCCTTCTGCCCGTTGTGACGTTGATGACTGGTGACGACGACTGGTGATGACGTATTGCGGAAATGCGCGGAATTTCAGGGGCGTATCCCAGCAAATACCAGAGAAAAATTTAGCATAATTTCGAATAAAATTTTAATATGTTTATAATTTATTATGCAAAAACGACCAGAGCTCAATGATATAAGATATATATGTTCTGACAAATATTCAAATTTACAAAATCATGTCACAATACCTTTAATGTGTAAAGTAAAAGCACAAAATAATTAACTAAATAAATGTGGTAAATATTCTCTTTTATTCCTCTGTTGTTTTTCATTTGTATTTTTTAAAAGAGAGGTCCAAAAGGTGCAGTGGGTCGGATCAGCACCGCAGGCCCTCCAGGCCCACCTGGTATCCCAGGGTCCAGAGGAGATCGAGGTCCAATCGGTGACCCAGGTGGTAAAGGTGGAGCAGGACCAAAAGGAGCCCCAGGTCCATCTGTGAGTAACATCTACACGACATAAAGAGTTGACCTCCTCGGAGCTGCTTCTGTTCTCTGATTTATAGTAAATTCATCTGTAGACTGATTTATGAAACATTTCTTTACAGTAAACATTCATTATGTTTTAGTGAATATTAACGAGCAAAGCTAAATTAAAGAAAATTCAAGTATAATTGTTTTACATCATGTGGTCAATGTTTTCTTTTCCAGCTGTGCTGAATCTGTTTATCTGCCTACGACAGGTTTTATAAGTGTTTACTGACTTTTTCCTTATCAGTGGTGCTGAGAAGCTAAACTTTGTGGGTTTTGGCCTTTCAGGGTCCAGGTCTGACAGATGAGCAGGTCCTGCAGCTCTGTAAAGATGTGGTCAGGGCCCAGCTCTCCCAGTACGCCCCTTCAATCCAAGCCAAGTGCGCCCAAGGCTGTCCCGTCAACGACCGGACTCTAATTGGACCTCCAGGAGTCCAAGGACTTGCAGGACCACCTGGCAAAACTGTAGGTGTTTCTCCATACACACATAAAGTGATAGGAAGACCAGCAGCTCATTTCTCCAGGGCTTTATAAAATTGTAGTTTTTATTTTATTTTTTTAAATGAGTAAATTAAACAGAGAACAGCAGAACATGGTTTGCAAATGTCATCTGTAAGAGTTTGTCAAATAAAAAATATTTTGTATTTTCTCATAAGTTTGATAGAATTGCAGAGCATCTCATTGACTAATTAAAAATTTGGATACTGTATTGTTTTTCTCATTTTAGTTATAATAAGTCTTGAAGTGCCCATAAAACTTTAAATAGACTAAATCCATATCGTCTGTCCGTCAGGGTAAAGCAGGAAAAGCCGGAGAAAAGGGCTCCAGAGGTGCTCAAGGTGACAGGGGGACTGAAGGACAGAAAGGAGCAGAGGGTCAAAGAGGTAAAGTGACCTGTTCATAATAAACCTGGAGGGTGTCGTGATTCTCCAGGTCAGTGACTCACACCTTTAGTTTTGCTGTTGTAGGACTGATAACTTTCTTAAAAGGGAAACCAGTTACCGGTATCTCATTTTCCAGCCCCACTCTGCATCTGAATAATCTGTTGCTGCTGTTTTTACTTTAAAAAGTTCTCATCTGTATACAACAAACACACAATCCTTGCAATTAAACATCAAACTATCAAAAAATTTTTTTTGTCTTTTTGAACCATTACCCACTTTTTTTCCCCCTCCCTGGCTCAGCTCAAGGTGGCTGCTTCTGCCTCTCCTCTCCCGTTTTTCCTTCTTCCTGCTCTGCTCTCTGTGTGTCTGAAGCGCCTGGTACACATCTCCCAAACATAAATTAAGATTATGGATCTGGTATCATGGACGATCAACCCTATTGACAAGAGTTTTTTCAACAAAACGACAAGGTCCGGGGGAACCAGCATGTCCAGCTCAGACGCACACTGCGGGATACGTCATGGACTCATGGGGAGTGTGGCAGGCGATGTGTCTCTCAGTCCTCTCTCATGAGGACGCTGAAGACGTTTACATAATTGGATTTATGATAGCAAGGACTGTGCTTTTTGGCATCGGCGGGGCTGTTTTATGACATTTGAAGAAGGCGGCGGCAGCAGTTTCAGCCATGACAAAGCTTCCAAGCCAGTGTGAAGGTTTGATCCGTGCCGTGACCTTGCAAAATCAGCTGGTTTACGAGCTAAACCGTAAGGTGGAGGCGATTTATGAGCATCACAGGCCACCTGCGGCTTCTGGGACTCGTCAGCGTGGTGGGCTTGACCTTGAAGGAGACTCATAGCATGGATCAGTGGAATGGATTCCCACAATTAGGCCATTTTGGAAACAGAACGTCCAGATGGACTCAAGGCTGAAGAAAAAAATCTGTCTGCCTGAAGAAAATCAACAATCAAGCTTATCTGAATCTGACTCCCCACCGGCCTTGGAAATGGGCCGACTATCAAATTTCTCCTGGGTCATGAGTAACCAAGGAACAATAAGCTTCATCTATCCCCCCCCCCCCGAGAACTTTCTGTGCAAGCTTATCAGAACTGCTGGCTGAACAACATCATCAGAACTGTGGCCGATCTGAAAAAACGCTCATGGACAAATCTCACCACCTCGACCTCAAATGCATATGTAATCTGTTTTTAATTGTGCTTGCTGGTAGAGTTTTTTGATGTCTCAAATCGTGTCCTGATAGACAAGATGTGAAAGATCTTTTTTGTAATACCACTATCTACCCTCATGGTTGTCCCCCTTTTCCTATCTAAGATTATTATTCTGAAAAAGGATAAGAAAGGCTGCGCTTATTGTAGCTGCAGCTTCATACACTCAGTCCATCTTTCGGACGACTGTACGTACATGTTCTCGCTGTACCTCGGTGCAATGATAATAATTATTCTGATTCTGATTCTTTTTAACTAATGAAAGCCATTATATATTTAGTTTATTATTTGTAAAGTAAATTCAGAGCATTTTCTCTTATTGTAGTAAATATATTCCAGTTTTTTAATATTATGTGGCTGTTGTTTTTTTTAAAGAAGTTGCACTAAATGTTTACACAATTTTATTCACTGGCTAAAATTAACATCTTTAGCTTCAGATGTTTCCTACGCATTTTACAAAAACTGCTTGTTTGAACTAAAGCCTGTTTAAGGACACATTAACAAATTTTCCTCTTCACATCTAAATTTATAGCCTTCTGCTCTTTGGTGCTTTGAGTCATGGCTTTTATTTTTATTTTCTCTGAACAGGTCAAAAGGGACCTAAAGGCATCACAGGGGATCCAGGCAAAGGCCCGCCAGGACTTGATGGACCACAGGGTCTCCGAGGTGATCTTCCTGATATTTATGCAAAGATACAAAGCATTTTCTATATAAATTAGTACGAGTGATTCTCTCTGATTACTGGAAATTAGATTCTTTTGTGGATGTTCAAATGTTTTTCCCACATTAACTACCGGTACTCACTTCATTTTTGTAGTAAATATAAAATGTTTGTTTGTTTTTAATGGCAAATCTTAATTTTCTAAATTTCTGTGACCTTTCCCAGGTTTCCCAGGTCACCCAGCAGAACCTAAAAATGGGATTGAGGGTTCTCGTGGGCCTCGGGGCTTCCCTGGTCTGGTGGGTCCACCTGGTACTGTCGGGAACTCGGGTGTGCCAGGGATTTGCGAGGCGCGGGACTGCAGTATTCATGCACCAGTGATGCGCAAAGAGCAAGGTCTGGTGAAAGGACCTTCAAGTACCTGGACCTGAACACAAGCACCAAGTACCTCCATGGGGGAATACATTTTAAATGAGACCTTGTACACTTTTTTTTTTTAAATAACACTTTCTAACAAACACGGTTACAGTGTGAGTTAAAAACAACACAGCTGATGTATTTTGATAGAACCCAATAGTTTCCTCCCAAAGATTAAATAAATAATTATGTAAATATTATGTAAAATGCCTAAAGATTCATGTACTGTATTTGTTTCTGATAAAATGATTTCTTTTTTTATACAAACGGTGTCAGCTCTGAAGGTTTTATGACTCGTTTGGGTTTCATTATTCATTTTGATGATAACATAACCTGGTGACCAGATCAATAAGTCTACCATCTTTTTATTGAGTTAAATGAACAATAAACTTGGAGATCAAGCTGGTGTTTAAAGCACTAAAGAAAAGGATAAATCACCCTGTGACAGAATTACATCAACATAGAAGAACTTTGTGATGTTGAAAAATATGTATTTTTAGCATTTATAAAACTAAAATACATATGTATCAATAGTTTTTAGATTTTGACGTTTTAATGTGAATTTACTGGAAATTTAAATGCAAGATCTGCTCCTATCCAAGTAGGCCTAAAAGGAGCAAAGAAAGATTTTTTACTACCGTATTTTCCAGCATATAAGTCACAGATTTTTGCATAGATTTGTTGTCCTGCGACTTAAACGCCAAGTGACTTTTATATGTTTTTTTTTTTTTTCCTTCATGAGGCTTTTTTTTTGACTGACGGAAGCGACTTATACTGTACTCCGGAACAACTTATAAGCCGGAAAAGTATTAATTTATCACTTTACCTCTTTGAATTTGAGCTAAGCTTAAATGTCAACAGATATGCAAATAATTGTGTATTTTAATAAAAAGTCACTGCAATATTTTTTGGCACC
>JBBPBX010007051.1:5662-40662 GCA_038048925.1 Garcialebias charrua | reverse complement strand
CCGACACCACCAGCTCACAACGGGATCCGGTGACCATCCCGCCGCTATTATCCCTGCCATCAGCCGGCCCCACCGGGGACACGGAGCCAACGGGCGGCAGAGAGGCCTGCTGCGGCCAGGAGCTCACCTCAATGCTCCGCCGGGCAGCCTCGGATGTTGGTGAGACAACGAACTAACATGCTAACACGCAGAGAAAAGGCATCGAGGTCTCGGATGTTGCCGGAACACGGAGCTAACATGCTAACACGCAGAGAAATGGCTTTGCCAGCTCCCAGTAAGTTATGAACTCTTTTTTCCCTTCATTATGACTCCAAATGTATGGAGCTAACATGCTAACAGGCCTTACTGTAAACAGTTTGGACTGCGTGAAGCTGCAGGAAGCTGCAGAGCTCGGAGGTGCAACGAGCTAACATGCTAACAGACGGAGGAAGAATTGACCAGCTACTAGTATGAAATTAACTCTTTTTTTTCCTTCATTATGGCTCCAAATGTACTGTATGTGTTTTTTGATAATTATGTAGGGTATTGTGTTAGGATAGACAAAGTGCTTGGTAACTGTACAGTACCGTACATGTACGTGCATATGGGGCAGCCCGTGGCGGCCAGTGCGTGTGTGTTTTTCGACTTACGTCGATTTTGAGTTACGAACGGACGTAGGAACGGAACTCGTTCGTAAGTAGGGGACTACCTGTATATATAAATCCTGCTAATGAACTTTTAATGAACTTTAGTTCACCAATAAATCTCTGATGAACCAGAATCTACAAAAGCATATTTAAAATTGTAAAGGTTTTCTTCATCATTTGATGTATTTGTATTTGCTCTCATTATGATCTGTTTTCATACTGATCTGTTTTCTTGTTGCTGTGTTCATTTGTGACCATCTGCTCATACAGACTTATGTTCGTGCTGCTGTTTATAATGATGTTTTTCCACTACATTAGGGCTTAGTGTATTACTAGTTGATGTTTTTCTTAGTTAATTCTAGATGTTATTACTGTTCTTTTTCTTTCTTTTTTTTCTCTTGCATTTGTTGTTGGATGTAACTGGGACCCTGTGTACATAATCTCGTTTTCATCACATGTACCACATGCGGTGCAAATGACAATAAAGACTCTCTGACTCTGACTCTCTGACTCTGATTATGTCTACTTTTATTTTTCAATTAGATGTGTGGCTTTGTTTCTTGTTCACTTTTTTTTTAGCTTTGCTTTAAAGTTTAACTTGTTTTGTGATTTGTACATCTGTGAGTTAGAATAAAGTTGAACTAAAGGCAGAATCTCTTCTATAAACATTTATCCATCCATTATCTTTACTCTCTTCTTCCTTTTTTGGATCGCTGGGATCACTGGTGCTCAGGTTTGGCCGTCATTGTTCAAGAGGCGGGGGACACCCTGGACGGGTCGCAAGTCCATCACATGGCCACATGCCCCTTTTCCATTAGTAACGGTACGTATAGAATTGGTCCCTTTTTTCAGAATCCTTGGCCCGGTGGTTCCATCCGGGCTGAGCAGGTACCAAAACATGACGCCAGAACACTGTCAGTCACTGATTGGTCGGGGCGGAGTCACTGGATCTTTCAGAAACTTCAAAACACAGATCCGCTATTTACAATTTCTCGGAAATCAGAGCAGTGGCTGGACCTATTTTAAAGATTTTAAAGACAATAATGACAACACCGTGGTCTAATGTCGACTCAGGGCTCGGGATTCTGGTGGGCTCTGCGGGCTCTGCGGGCTCTGCGGGCTCCGAGCTCCACTGGTGGATCATACGAGCTGCTGACTCGTAGAAGGCCATTACCCGGACCACGGCCTTGTGTGCTCATGATGGCCGAACCCCGATCCCGACAGATGTGCGGACTGGGACGGGTCTGGCGCATGGAGGGTTGAAACGATTTTTTAAAAACATTTTATGTAATGTTTAAAAAAGTTAAGTCTGGTCATCTGGGCATTCAAAAAAAAGAAAAAGAAATGTTTTGTCTTTCATCCAAAAGACTTCTTCAGTCCGAGGTGCTGAATTCAGACTGAAGAAGTATTTCGGATGAAAGACGAACCGTATCTACTTTGTTTGTTTGTTTGTTTGTTTGTTTTGTTTTATTTTTGAATGTCCAGATGACCAGACTTAACTTTTTTAGATTGTTCTGTAATGGTCCGCAGCCCCCGGCTGACCCCTCATCTACCCACATCACTGCTCATCATGCCATGTTTCTGCCCATCCTGTCATAATCATGCCATTATGCTCTTTGTTCTTCTGGCCATGTCACCTGCCATAAATTCTGTCCCTCATGCCATTGTTTGTTTCCCTGCTGTGTTTTTGCCTGTCACCCATCCTCCAGCTCAAGCCTGCTCCCTTCACTCTATGCCACGCCTCCCTTTTCTCCACAGTAATCAGCCTTCATTCCTTGCACCTGTTCACCTGCCTGTAAGCTCCATGTCCACACCAAACAGTACATAATTATTATACATCCTATGGTCCTTGATTCTGAAATCATGACATTTGTTTTTTCATGCCACACCCTGGATTAGCTTGCCTTGTTTCAACTACGCTTGTACCACGGTTTTCTTGCCTTGCCCGTCCCTCTTTAGCCTGGCCCTTGCCTTCCTGCACAGCTCCGCTCAATTCTCATTTAGTGAAGGACAACGGTCTGGTTTTAACCAGGCTAGTCCCTCTTTGGATTTTGACTGAATATCAAACCACGGCAAACAAATCTGATTTCCCTCCATGACTAAAATTTCAGATTATGACTTGGCTTTTGGTAATGGGTTTACCGAACCGTTCCGGTACACCACGTTCGGTTCGGTCCACCTGCGTACCGTTTCGGTTATTTTTTCACTCATTAAACGTTCTTAACAGGGGAATATATGCACCGCGGAACAAAATTTCCTGGGCGCGTTTCAGCACGGACCTATTTTCGCGTGGCACGCGCAGCATTTAGCCGTTAGCATCTCGTGCGGTCTCCTGTTTTTGAACGTTATAGCTTTCTTCAAAAGATGAGCGCACGCGCAGCTTGTGTGGACTTCATGAAGACTGCAGCAGCTGAGTGCGTGACGCAGCAGCAACACGTCACGTGAACGCGCTGGAAACTGTCATCTGAACGTGAACAGCAGCTGTATTAAAACTTCATCCGAACGTGAACAGCAGCTGTATTAAAACTTCATCCGAACGTGAACAACAGCTGCATTAAAACTCCTTCATCAGGTAATCAGAGCGGTCCAGAGCAATAACACAAGCTGTGAGTTTTTAAATCTCTGAATCTGTCTGAACGTTGTTATATGCGCAGGTTTTAAAGTTACTGAGCGTCACTATGAGACATTCATCACGTCAACACTTCAAAAAGTTCAGCTCTTTATGAAAAAACTAACTGATGTTGTCAACAACAAGCCCTGGACCAGATTAAAGCCCTGCCTGCCATGATGAAGAGTGAGAGATTCAATTGTTCAAGAGGTATTGTTTTATTATTATCTAAATAATCTTTTTTTTAAAAATCATAATCTTATTAACTTGTTTTTTTTTTTAAATCTCTTTTGTTTTTTATTTCCAGTCTGTGACAGAGGTAAATCCACCTGCAGCTAAGTGATGACTGAACTGAACTCTGAACTGTTCCCACAGAGTCAGAGAGTCAGAGAGAATTTATTGTCATTTGCACCGCATGTAGTACATGTGTTGAAAACGAGATTATGTACACAGGGTCCCAGTTACATCCAACAACAAATGCAAGAGAAAAACAATAATAACATCTAGGATTAACTAAGAGAGACATCAGCTAGTAATACACTAAGCCCTAATGTAGTACAGTCCCACCTGTCCCACCAAGAAGAAGTTGTGAGTACAGTAATGAGGACAAATACAGCCACACTGCTGCTACTGGACAAAAACTTGATTAGTTAGATTGTAAACAGTCTGTTGCTGCTTATTGTTCTGACTGTTATTGTATTTATTAAGATTTTTATTATTGTTAGTATAGTTTATTTATTGTAGAGTGCTGTTTATTTAAAATCAGAGTCAGAGAGTCTTTATTGTCATTTGCACCGCATGTGGTACATGTGATGAAAACGAGATTATGTACACGGGGTCCCAGTTACATCCAACAACAAATGCAAGAGAAAAACAGTAATAACATCTAGAATTAACTAAGAAAAACATCAACTAGTAATACACTAAGCCCTAATATAGTGGAAAAACATCATTATAAACAGCAGCACGAACATGAGTCTGTATGAGCAGATGGTCACAGATGAACACAGCAACAAGAAAACAGATCAGCATCAGCATGATGTGATATTTTGCAGTGTTTATTTTTATTTTATTTTTATTTATTCATTCATGAGTCTAACAGCCTCAGGGTAGAAGCTGTTCCTCAGTCTAGTGGTTCTACATTTGATGCTCCTCAACCTCCGTCCTGAGGGGAGTGGGGCAAAGAGTGTGTGTGCTGGGTGAGTGAGGTCTTTCATGATGCAGGTGGCTCTTTTCCTGCATCTGGAGGTGTAAATGTCTGTGATGGTGGGGAGACTGACTCCGACAGACCTCTGTGCAGCCTTCACCACTCTCTGTAGAGCTTTCCTCTCTGCAACTGTGCAGCCTCCATGCCACACGTTGATGCTGGAGCACAGGATGCTCTCCACTGCACACCTGTAGAAGGAGGTGAGAACTGGGCTGCTCAGACCAGCTCGTCTCAGCCGTCTGAGGAAGTAGAGTCTTTGATGACCTTTCTTGATCAGGCTGGTGGTGTTGTTGGTCATCCAAATGGGTCACTTTTATTTATTACTACAATACAATACAAACATATTTTTGGCACATTTTCAAAATAAACATTTTGTAAGTCTTTATTTTGTAAAAAAAAAATTTTTTTAAAATTTGTACCGAAAAAAACCGAAAATAAACCGAACCGAGCTCTCCTTGTAGTTGAACCGAACCGAAATGTGATTTTAGCGTACCGTTACACCCCTAATATATATATATATATATATATATATATATATATATATATATATATATATATATATATATATATATATATATATATATATATATATATATATGGGAGTGGTGGCGCAAAGGTTAAGAAGGTGCGCTTGTGATCGGAAGGTCGCCGGTTCAAGCCCCGGTACCGACAACATCAAAGATGTGGGTGGGATAAGTGAAGTGGTCACACCTATCTCCACCCTCATCTGCCCCACTCTGGGCCCTTGAGCAAGGCCCTTAACCCACACCATCTGCTCCCCCGGGAACCCTAGATATCAGCTCTCTGCTCCACACAGAGGGCTGTGGTTGCTCGGTGGTCTGTGGTTGTGTCAGGAAGGGCATCCGGCGTAAAAACAACTGCCAAATCTTCATGCGACTAGATCGCTGTGGTGACCCCTAACGCAGGGAAAAAGCCGAAAGAAGAAAAAAAAAAATATATATATATATATATATATATATATATATTGTAGGAGGTCATGAAGAGACGACACAGAAGACGGGATGCAGAACTTCACTTTAATCAACTCCTACAGTTCTGGCGGTAAACACCCAAAAACCGCCTTATATATCAACCCTTTCACAATACAACATCCGGTCCTCTGGACCTTTCACAATAAAACATCCGGTAACACATTCGGTCCACTGGGTGTGAGTAGAGTCCCCTAGTGGTCCGCCACACACGCCCCCCCAGAACACCCAGTAAGGTCCATCACTAGTCCAGCATTTTGGGTTTGATCAAACGACCAGAACGGCTGAACCTGGGCCCTGCGTAATCAGTCTGATGAAGCGGGGGGCGACGAGGAGGGCCTGCAGAAGATTCGGGCTCCAATGGACGTTGAGAGTCTCTGGAAGGAGGACCGCAGTCCGTTAGCAATGTGGATGGAGGTCTGCCCCTGCGAGGAGCCTGGGCCGTAACAACCTGATCATCTGACATAACATGAGCTGGTTTAAGCCTATCGATACAGACAGTCTCAGTACGACCCCCTAAATCTAAAAGGAAGTGTTTTGGACCTGGTTGAAGAACCCGAAACGGTCCATCATACAAAGGCTGTAGTGGTGTCCTGTGTGCATTGTGTTTGACAAAAACAAATTTAGAGGACTCCAGACTCTTAGGTACAAATGACTGCGGTAAACAATGGTGTACCGGGCCGGGGACACGAACAGAGCCCTCCTGAGAGGAAAAATGGAGCAACGGTGGAGCGAACTGTGGTGAGGGTACCTCAGGTAAAAACTCACCGGGGACGCGCACAGGCTGACCGAAAACCAGTTCAGCCGGGGAAGAGCTCAGGTCCTCTTTGGTTGCGGTACGTAAACCCAACAAAACCCAGGGAAGACGGTCAATCCAGTTGTCACCGGTCAATGCAGCGCGAAGTGCAGCTTTCAATGACCTGTGAAACCGTTCACACAAACCATTAGCTTGGGGGTTGTAAGCAGTGGTCCTGTGAACGTTAGTCCCCAGACCCTTGGCCATGGTAGACCAAAGCTCAGAAACAAACTGCGGGCCCCTGTCCGATGTAATGTCTGAAGGGGGGCCAAAACGCGCAACCCAGGTAGACAAAAATGCCCGGGCCACCACTGCAGATGTTGTGGATGTCAGAGGAACCACCTCAGGCCACCTGGTGGTCCGGTCTATCATAGTCAGCAGATGAGTAAAACCTTGTGATGGAGGCAGAGGGCCCACCAGGTCTACGTGCACATGATCAAACCGCCGACCTGGGATGGAGAAGGGTTCCAAAGGTGCTTTGGTGTGCCTGTTAACCTTAGCGCGCTGGCATGGGACACACGCTGCTGCCCACTCCTTAACTGCTTTACGCAGACCGGGCCAAACAAACTTTGAACTGACCAGTTTCACCGAGGCTCTAACACCTGGATGAGAAAGGGAATGTAAAGAATCAAAAATGCGGCGTCGCCATGAAACTGGAACCAGAGGGCGGGGCCTGCCAGTAGAAACATCACAGAGCAGGAGAGGACCTCCGTCATTCACCTGCCGTTCCTCCAACTCGAGGCCTGTGGGCCCGGACTGGAGCTCGAGTATTTCTGCGTCGCTACGTTGGTCCGCAGCCATAGCAGAAAAATCGATGCCAACGTACACGGGAGAGATCAGCACCCGGGAGAGACAGTCGGCCACCACGTTGGATTTTCCAGCCACATGCTGAATGTCTGTAGTAAATTCAGACACCGCTGCGAGGTGGCGTTGCTGGCGAGCAGACCAGGGGTCAGAAATTTTCGACATAGCAAACACCAAGGGTTTGTGGTCAACATATGCAGTGAACTGGCGGCCCTCCAGGAAAAACCTGAAATGGCGTGTGGCCAGGTAAAGCGCCAGCAACTCTCTGTCAAAAACACTGTATTTCAGCTCATTGTCCCGCAGCGTACGGCTGAAAAATGCAAGCGGCTGCCAAACCCCGGAAACCTGCTGTTCTAACACAGCCCCCACCGCAACATCAGATGCGTCTGTTGTCAAAGCTATTTGTGCCGCTGGGGATGGATGGGCCAAAAGGGCAGCAGTGGCCAGTGCAGCTTTAGCATCACCAAATGCCTGTAGGCGTTCTGGTGTCCAGTCAACACTGTCGTTGGGCTTTTTCTTTTTTAGCGCTCCATAGAGCGGTCGCAGCAGTTGTGCTGCCCTGGGGAGGAAACGGTTATAGAAATTAACCATTCCCAAAAATTCTTGTAGCGCTTTAACAGACTGGGGCTGTGGAAAATCGGACACCGCCTGCACTTTGTTTGGTAACGGGACGGCACCACTGGCAGAAATGCGGTGGCCCAAAAAGTCAATGACTGGCAACCCAAACTGGCATTTCGCTGTATTTACAATCAGGCCATGTGCTGCCAGGCGCTGAAAAACCTCACGGAGGTGGGACATGTGCTGTTCAGCCGAGCTGCTAGCCACCAGGATGTCGTCCAGGTACACAAATACGAAGGACAGTCCTCTTAGGACTGAATCCATCAACCGCTGGAACGTTTGTGCTGCACCTTTAAGACCAAAAGGCATGCGCAAAAACTCAAACAGGCCGAAAGGCGTGATAACAGCGGTCTTAGGGACATCCTCCACATGCACAGGAACCTGGTGGTACCCCCGTACTAAATCTACTTTAGAAAAAATGGAGGTCCCAGCCAGGTGCACTGAAAAATCCTGGATGTGGGGGATGGGATAACGATCGTTCTCTGTGATGTTATTAAGGCGGCGGAAATCCCCACATGGTCGCCATTTGCCGTCTGCTTTGGGCACCATGTGCAGGGGGGAGGCCCACGGACTGTTTGAGCGTTGCACGATGCCTAAACGCTCCATGCTAGCAAACTCTTCCTGTGCTATTGCTAGCTTAGTAGCATCGAGGCGGCGTGCACGTGCGAAAACCGGGGGGCCCGTTGTGGGGATATAATGTTCGACCCCATGTTCTGTGTTTGTGTTGGCAAAATTAGGAACAGTCAGCGAGGGGAACTCAGACAATAAACGCTGAAACACATTACCTGAAGCTAAAAAGTTAGCATGCATTAAAGGCCCAGGACTACAGGCGGAAATTAGTATTATTACTATAACCTGGCACAATGCATCTTTCCTGTTTTTGTAGGTCAATGTATTGTTGTGCACTGTCCCTGAGAAAACAAATAAATCATCATCATCATCAGCTCCTCGCGTCGCACAAAGCAGTGACGAAAAAGACACAGCGTTGATCAAACGTCTGTTAGCAACATCAACAAGGAGCCCGTGAGCACAAAGAAAATCAGCCCCTAAAATAGGAACTGAGCTAGCAGCTACCACAAAGTTCCACTGGAAGTCCCGTTCATGGAAACAAACAGTCACCAACCTTTCGCCAAACGTCTTGATGGGAGAGCCATTAGCCGCGGTTAGCTGCGGCCCGCAGCCTTCTGCCAACCTGTCGGAGCCAGTCGGGGGAACGAGGCTCTTCTGCGAACCAGAGTCCACCAGGAACCGCCTCCCCGACCTCGAGTCTTCGATGAAAAGCAGCCTTTCCTTGTCGCCAACGGCCGCGGCTGCTAGCGGGCGCTGGCGTTGTCGTTTCCCTGCGGCTTGAAGCTGCACGGCGGGATGCACCGTCGTGCTTTGGCGCCAAAGCGCTGGTGGTAGAAACAAAAGGGCTCCTGTCCGCCTGCGGGTAGCGACCCCTGCTACCACCGATGGCTCGTCCGGCGCTGAGGGCGTTGCTTGAAGCTCAGGTGCTGCTGGAGATCCGGGGACCGCCGCCTGGACCGCGAAGGTCCTCGCAGCTAGGAGGATGCGGTCGGCTTCTTCGGCCAGCGAGCGGTAGTCTCTCTGCCGCAGAAACGGGGAGTTGGCCAGGACCGTGCGCACCGAAGCCGGGAGCTGGCGGAGGAAGAGGTGGAGGAAGAGAAACCCACAGTCTTCTGATCCCATCAAGGACAACATGCTCTCCATGAGCTCAAGAGCTGTGCCATCGCCCAAGCCGGAGAGGGAAAAAAGTTTCTCAGCGCGCTCCGCGTCTGAAAGTGAGTAACGCCGGAGGAGCAGCTGCTTGAGGGCGTCGTACTTTCCTTGTGCAGGAGGGGCCTGGAGCAGGCTCATTGCCCGCTGGGTGGACAACGGATCCAGCGAGGCGACCACATAGTGGTATTTGGTGTCGTCTGCAGAAATCCCGCGAAGAGCAAACTGTGATTCGATGTGGGCGAACCACGACGGAGGGGCGTGCAGCCAGAAGTCCGGGATTTTAACGGCCACCGAAAAAGCGAGCAGGGCCGCCTGTGGAGGTTCCACAGCAGCAGACATTCTGAGGAGAGCTGGCTGGAGCGTCAGATGTCGACATATTCAATTCACGAGGGTCACCAGTGTAGGAGGTCATGAAGAGACGACACAGAAGACGGGATGCAGAACTTCACTTTAATCAACTCCTACAGTTCTGGCGGTAAACACCCAAAAACCGCCTTATATATCAACCCTTTCACAATACAACATCCGGTCCTCTGGACCTTTCACAATAAAACATCCGGTAACACATTCGGTCCACTGGGTGTGAGTAGAGTCCCCTAGTGGTCCGCCACAATATATATATATATATATATACAGCAAACCCTCGACCTACGTCACCTGCGACCTACGGCAACTCAGACTTACGATTTTATCATATTTAATAAAAATATGATTAAAAAAATAATAATAATAATATAATTTTTTTTTTTGTGTGTTTAAAAGTTATTAATTTCATGTGTATAGCACTTTGTTGCAGCTGTGGTTGTTTTAAATGGCTTTATAAATAAAGTATAATTATTAATTTTACGTTTTGATTAGAAATTTATCGTATTTACGCAACTTCCGGTCGTTTCCGGTCGCCACTTCCGGTCGCCATTTTACAACTGTACTGCGGTCAATGGAGCTCCAGAGGCTACTGTCAGCTGGCTCCGTGTGCCCGATCAGGGTTGCCTCATACGGATAAATTAGCTGGAAACACTCGGTCAACTCTGTGGACGTCTCAGGTCCGGAGGAGCAGCCGCGGATCGCCCCGCGATCGGCGGCCACAACGCCGCCCGACATGCTAACGACAGCAGCTAACAGAGCAGCTAACACAGGCGAAGACACCGAGCCGACATGCCGCGGAGGGGCCATCTGCGGCCGGGAGCTCGCCGCAAATGTCCGCCTGGCAGTCGGGGGACACCGGCTCAAAGTAAGACATTATATTTTTTATTTATTGTACAGTACAGTATTCATTTACTGTGCAGTTCTGTGCGTGTTTATGGCCTTAGTATGTCTGCTTGTTCAGTCTCATGCCATTAAATATGTGTGCGGCGCTCCGTTAGCGGTATAGCCGNCACTATTCTGGTATTGCTGCACTATCTTTCTGCGCAACAATGATTGAATTGGTGATCTTCTTTAACCATCTTGTCTTCTGAGAGACACTGACACTCCGAGAAGCTCTTTTTATACCCAATAATGTTGTCAATTGACCTAATTATTGTTAATTGGTCTTCCAGCTGTTCGTTATATGCTCAATTTACTTTTTCCAGCCACATATTGCTACTTGTCCCAACTTTTTTGGGACTTGTTGACACAGTGAAATTTTGAATCAACATATTTTTCCTTTAAAATGTTACATTTACTCAGATTAAACTTTGGATCTGTCGTCTATGTTCTATTACAAATAAAATACATGTATTGACATTTGTCATCTCTACATCATTGCATTCAGTTTTTATTCACAATTTATTTAGTGTCCCAACTTTTTTGGAATCCGGTTTGTACAAACAAGTTTAATCCATGCTAATCCAGGTCACAGGTTCTACACAAGAGTACTGAACCCAGTGCTCTGACTCACTGCAGCACCTGTTTTTACTCTATATACGCCTGTGAAGTTTGACGACACCAAAGTTGGTTTAATTTCCGACGACGATGAGGCAGCAACTGGTCAGAGATGGCACAGCTTGTCAAAACTGGTTCTTACCATCAATAAGACAAAGATAATTATAAAGCTCTCAAGATTAAATGACAAAGGGTGGGGGGGGGGTTGAACATTGTATAAACTTCAGACAGGGTAATGCTGTTGTTCAGATTTAACAACTTTATCAGAGTTTAAAATTTAACTTTCTGCAGAACAAGCTGCTCTTCTTCCATCCGCTTCTCTCGTGGAGAAACGGCCTGGGGCATAGGTGCGTTCATGGGCCCAACATGGGTGGAAATTTACGCTCCCTTTCATATAAACACTATTTTGAAACTAACCACCCGGTTGTTTAAAAGAAAAATCACAACTTTATAATGAAATTGTTTGTACCGGTAATAGAATCATATAGAAATCAATCATTACTATAGGAACTAAGGACTCTTTGCAAATGTCATTGGGTGTTTGGTGTTTCAGTGTTGGTGTAAATTTTCATACTTTTATACTACTATGAAAAAAACTCAGGACAGTGTTACACTTTTACTATTTTATGCTTAGGTTTATTAAATGTTTTAGTGTTTAGATGGTTACTGTTGCACCGAGGGACTGAGAGAAACGCAATTTCAATCCTGTGTATGTCCTGTACATATTGCAGTTCTGACAATAAAGTTGACTTTGACAAAAAAATCCACTTAGGGGGCCCCCTAGTGTCTACGGGGGCCTAAAGAAGCAGCTGAATCTGCTTATGTGGCAGCCAGTTCTGCAAACCATGATACACTATCATGTTTCACAGATGGGATAAGGTTTGTATGCAGGAATGCAGAGTTTAGTTTCTACAAACATAACACAAATTAAAGTTATATTTTGGTCTCATCTGTCCACAAAATATTCTTTCAACAGTTTTCAGGGAGTTTTTTTCTCTCCACTGTTGCCACTGTGCTTGCTCAGGATGGGAGACTGCAACAAAGCCAACATTCAACTTGTCTGCTAGACAGAGAACTTTACTAATTAGTTTTTCTATGTATGTGAATGTTTCTGTAAAGTGTCCTGAGACAACTTTGTTGTGATTTGGTGCTATATAAATAAACTGAATTGATTTGAATTGTCCATGTGATCTTTACCAAACTGCAGAAGAGCAGCCATATTCTTTTTGGAGAGCAGTGGTTTCCTCCTTACAACCCTACCATGCAAATTATGGCTGCTTGTTATTCAGGGCACTAACAACCAATTGTTAGGCTGGCTGATGTTCCTCCTTCTGCATGTGAACAACTACAAAGTACTGTACAGTAGTTTGGGCTGTCACCAGCAAACTGGTTGATCCAATATGAGAAGGTGCTGTTTATAACTATAAGACAAGATCAGAAAAGATAAGAACTGTACTTTTGTGAGTTTATTGTTTTATAATTCTGTACAGCACTTTGAGCTGCTTTTAGTATGAAATAAAAAAATAAAATAAATGTCACATTTTTTTCATCTGTGTATGTTTCCCATACAAGACGAAATTTGTCTCTGCATTTAACCCAACCACCACCAGGTGGTGCAGTGGGCAGCCATAGAAAGCGCCTGGGGAGCTGGGGAAATAGGTGTGCACTCATAGACACCCCAAGGTGTGTAGTGGCAAGGGTGCTTTATAAATAAAATTGATTGATTGATCCTGCAGGAAATTGTTCTGCCACAGTTTCAATACAAAAGGAATCGCACAAGATATAAAAATAATGGAGAATATAAAAATACCAACAATTAAGGTCTAAAACAAGTGCAGACAGAAACAAAGAGCTTTCTTTTTCATTCAACCTTTATTTATACAGGTTAATCCCACTGAGCCTCGAGGACTCATTTACTAGAGACCTGGCTGATTTTAACAAAGAATGACGACAATGGACAACAGCAACAACAATAGACAGTTATAAAAGAGGCATACAGATTTTTTTTAAACAAATTAAAATAAGATGGCAAAAAGGTAGCAAAAACAGCTATAGATTATAAGGTGAATGTAGATAACTAAATACAGGAACATGTCTGCATTGGTCCTTGCCAGGAGTTCAACAGATGTTTAAAGTCATTTAGCGGTCAAGGTTGAGAGCTTCAGATCTTTTTGTAAGATACTGTATTCCATGAAACAGGAGCGGAGTAGGAGAAGGCCCTTTTTCCAAGTTCAGTCCTCACTGAGGGAACACTGCAGGTAATCATGTCCTGAGAGCGCACGCTGTAGCTGCACTCACACAAAGACATGTAGGAGGAAATGTATGAAGGCAGAAGACCAAGAAGTGATTTAAAGATTAAAATATATATATATATATTTTTTCCCCTTTTGGCTTCTCTCTTCGTCAGGGGTCGCCACGGCGAACTAGTCACACGAAGACTTGGCAATTGTTTTTAGGCCGGATGCTCTTCCTGACACAACCACAGACAACTGAGCTACCACAGCTCTCTGTGTGGAGCAGAGAGCTGATATCTAGAGTTCCCGGGAGAGCAGATGGTGTGGATTAAGAGCCTTGCTCAAGGGCTCAGAGTGGAGCAGATGAAGGTGGAGACAGGTGGACTGCTTCACTTATCCCACCCACATTTTGTTTATGTTGTCGGCACCGGGGCTTGAACTGGCGATCTTCCGATCACAAGCTCACCATCTTAACCTCTGCACCTGTGGGTAATCTGAGCTGCCATTTAGTGCATGAACACAAACAACAGTCAGAGCCCGTCCCCCCACACGTAGGCGGAGGGATGCTACTCTCTTGTTCACTGGGGTGAACCCCAACATACAGGCACCAAGATGGGGGACAACAAGTATGCCCACTCCTGCTCGGCACCTTTCACCTGGGCAACTTGGAAGAGTGTCCAACCCCTCTGAAGGAAACTGGTACCAGACCCAGGTGAGGTGAGTCTGACTATTTCTAGCCGGAACCTCTCAACCTCACACACCAGCTCAGGCTCCTTCCCCACCAGAGAGGTGACATTTCACGTCCCAATGGCCAGCTTCTGTAGCCGAGGATCAGACCACCAGGGTCCCTGCCCTCAGCCACCACCCATCCCCTTTGGCCCCTCCCACAGGTGGTGAGTCCATGGGAAGGGGGACCCTGGTCTCCTCTTTGGGCTGTGCCCGGCCGGGCTCCATTGGTGAAAGCCTGGCCACCAGGTGCTTGCCAACGTGCCCCACCTCCAGGCCCAGCTCCAGAGTGGGGCCCGGGTGACCCGCGTCCAGGCGAGGGAACCCTAGGGGTCTTTGGGTTGCATTTTGTCTGGTCCCTCACCTTGGACCTGTCTGCCTTGGGTGACCCCACTAGGGGCATTGGGACACTCAAACCCCTCCACCATGGTAAGGTGGCAGCCCAGGGAGGATAAAAGACTAAATGTTTCAACAAGCAGAATCTGTCCGATAGTGGTAGATTTGAACTCATATTTGAAATTCTTCTGTTTTCTTTCTTATGAGCCATCCAAAACTTCTTGCTTGACTTTTTTCTTTTCCCCAGCATGGATATGTCACGTGTTGGATGATCCGGGTAATTGCTTTGTAAATTAATCCAGCAACTGTGTTCTTCTTAGGTCTAATGGCATTTTGCCCATTTCAAGTGCTGTTGTTGGTGAGGTTCTGAATGCACCTGTGCCCGATGTTGTATTGTGTCTAACTTTTCTAGATGTGTCTTTGTTGCTGACCCAACACGGCCATTACCACTACGGCCGTGGCGTATTGGTAATGGCAGTCGTCCCCCAATCGGAAGGTTGGAGGTTCGAATCCATGTTCCCCACACCATGTGTCGTTGTGTCCCTGGGCAAGACACTTAACCCTGAGTTGCTCCCGGTAGGACTGGATGGCGCCTTGCATGGCAGTCTGCCGCTACCGGTGTATGAATGTGTGTATGAATGGGTGGATGGTTGGTATTGTAAAGCGCTTTGGGGCCCCTCATAGGGGGCTAGAAAGCGCTATATAAATAAGCTCCATTTACCATTTTTACCATAAATAATGCTTACATAATCTACATTTGACCTGATTAATCCAGTGTATAATTGTTTTAAAGCTCCTTCTGTATTTATCCCCGTTCTTTAAATCAGAGTGCCCACTCACACCTGAGTATCATCCCATTGAAAACACCTGACTAATTTCACCTTCAAATTATCTGCTAATCCTAGATGTTCACATACTTTTGTCATTCACAAATATTGGATCATTTTCCTCAATAAATAAATGATCAAGTATAATATTTTATCTCATGTGTTTAACTGGGTTCTCTTTATCTATTTTTTGGACTTGTGTGAAAATCTGATGATGTTTTAGCTCATACAGTATTTATGCAGAAATAACGAAAACTCTAAAGGATTCACAAACTTCCATGCACCACTGAAACATCTTATTCTTCATTGCTAAACAGAGAAGGATCTCAGAGATCTCTGACCCCCTCAGATCACTGAGTTCTGGCAGAAGTCATTCACAGTGCATGAGTTTTAAAACATTGCCTATTGTACCGACTCAGGGTTACACATTATCTTCCATCAGAAAGTTAGTGATGTGTGGTGAGGCATGGCGGGGCTTGCCTGGACATGTGTTGTCCACTCTCCAGCTCTAAAACAGAGCTCATCCACTCATTGTTAAGGAACTACAGTATACAGTAAGTACTCAAGAAATATGCCCTATACTCAATCCTCTGTAGGTCTTTGATATCAAGAGCAGAATTTAAAATCATGGTAAGTTTTAGCAGTTTCACATTTTATTTATTTCAACAACAAAGATGAACCATTGTTTTAACCAATGCCTCGCTATCTGTGTGGAGTTCTAAGGCCAAAGCACATCATTCTTGGGGGTCGAGATGGGGTAGATGAAGTGCAGCTGATCTGGTTCGACCAGGTTCGGTCCCCAGCCATTCCCACATGTTGTAGTGACTCTGAGCAAGACACCCAATCCCTAACTGCTCCCCAGGCACCCCTTACAAAGCTGCCCACTGCTCCACCTGGGTGTATCCCAGGTGCGATGGGTTAAATCAAAACCAATAAACTCTCAAATCAAAAATTATCTGGACTCATTTAACAGCTTACCTCTCCATCAATCTAGTTTCAGGAAACAACACAGCACGACTGCTTCACTGAAGGTTTTTTAATGATGTTGAAGTATTGGACACTAAGGATTATTGTGCTGCACTTTTCTTAGACCTGACACAGTGGATCATAACATCTTGTGTCATAAGCTCTCAGAAATCGTTTTCTCAGATCACACCATTGGTTGGTTCTCTTAACTATCTTTCAGATCGGAGGCAATGTGTTCAACATAATGGTATTTCCTCCAGTTATTTAACAGTCAACAATGGTGTACCACAAGGCTCATTCTTAGGACCTACCCTCTTCACAATCTACGTAATGTAGGTCAAATCATCCCTGATGTGTCCTTACATCTCTATGCTGATGACAATTGTTTACCGTTAAACTAAAACAGTTGCTAAGGTTTTCCAGCTTTTAAAATCAGTTTTTGACATCCAGTCAGATTTGTTCCGTCTCACACTTGTCCTAAACATCGACAAAACCAAAGGGATGCCTTTTTCAAACAGGAAGTCAGTCCCAGCAGTTCTTCCTCTGATTGTATCCTCGAATGGTGTCCCTATAGACCCCTTTCACCGATTGCGCAATACCGGAAGCACCGCCATTTTGGAGACACTCGCGCTGTAAACACACAGTAGTTGAAGTCGGAGCTCCGGTTTTATTTCTGATTTGACCTTGTTGTCTGGAAAACAAACCTCTGTAAAGAAGACAGAAGCTGCAAGAGACTATGTGGACCAGCTTCAGCCTGCAGCAAAGGAACGTTATTTGGATAAAATACAGATAATTGGCAGCTAAGACCCATACCGGCTGTCCAACATGTCAGAAGATGAGAAGACCTTACCAGCTGTGACCTACGCAGACATGTGAATTATTTGGTGTTTGGTGATTTATATTTAATTTTTAATTTGTGTGTGTACATATAAATATATTTTGGGTGTGTTTTTAAACACACACTAGCTATGTATTCTTATTGTAAATGTATGTGACTCATCACATCAGTCTGAGGATTGAAGCAAATTTTGTCAAAATGATCTTAGATCCCTGTTTTTTAAGCTACATTTGATCCCTGGATCAACCAGATCTGAGCGGTTCCAGAGAGCAATGCCTTGATTTTCCTTCTTAATCCAGACTAAATGTGTAAATGTGTGTTTCAGTTCATCTTATAGAAGCTCTGTGCAGAACTACCTCAATACATATTTTTTAAATAAACATGTGAAGTACAATGATGGCTGACAAGTGTTATTCAAAATTTTCAACTCTTGTACAGTGTTTCAACACAAATTATATAAATAACAGCTTACACTCTATAAATCTAATTACAGTAAGAACTTTGAGGTGCATTCTGCAGACATTTATCTTTTAAGATAATAGTACGAATGGTTGTCTTTATATAGACCTTTTTTACCTTATAACTACTTTGAGTTTGGCAGAATATTTTCTAGTCAATACAAAAAGTGCACAAACAAAATGGTTAATGATACATAATGTCATTTATTCTGTTTAAAAGAGAGGTTTTCTAAATCGACGTGAGCTATACAGTATCAGCACCACTATGTGAAACATATGTTGTAATATGTAAGTCGTCTTGTTTGCTCACGTCTGTGTGATATCCATTACAGAAAAAGCATAATCAAAATTACATTCATCAAATCAATACATAAACAGTAATGATATAGTAATTCATGCTCAAATAAAGAGTGCAGTGAATGAAAAATCATGTCTGCCCCATATTTGCAAAAACAACTTCAAAGTAAAGGTGGAACAATGTAAAATAAAAATAAAAAAGGTTCACATCAGCTATCACTCTTCTATCCACTTGTTCTTTTTACAATTCATGCAGCTACTCATAACCCACCAAAGGTGTGACAGATTAACCAAGGCACAGCACACAAAGCCAATCATATCGATTAATGCAACTTTTTCTGGATATCTACATGTTTGAAAATCAATAGGTAGAAGAGGGCCATTCAAGATTGTGTATTTTTGTCTAACACAGCCTATGACACGTTCAACATGGATTCTAACATGTGCTATTTGCCATGTTTTTTTTAGTTCTTTTTTGTCGTCGGTTGAAGCGTTCAGCTGCCAGATGTCATCCCACCATCAGCACCAACTGCACTCTGCAGCACACATCTTCAGTGAAGGCACCCAGTCTGGATCATCCTTGCTGTACAATGGAGCATGTTTGCCTAAGAAAAGAAAAAAGAATAAAATAAAAATTACTTAAATGAAGTTGTAAATAATTGGTGTGTTCATATGCATATGAATTTCAAAACAGGATTTACAACATAGCACCGGATTGTCAGTTGTCAAACAACACAAGAACAGTTAATTTAGGTTATTGTATGTGCTTCTTACATATTTAGTGTTTGTATGTATTTTTTGCTTTTCAACTTGAGAGCTAGATGTGTAGTTTATCATGACAGTGCTCTTGTCATGTGTGTTATGTCACTGTCATGACATGTCATGACAGTGCTCTTATGAATTTTGAATAATCAGCATAAACAACTCAACAACTGAAAGCTTAACAAGTAAAAAACAAATAACTCAACAAAAAAAATTAACGTTCCATGTACATTTTATGCAGCACAGTTAAAGGATTGTAATAATAATAATAATCATTTTATTTAAAAGCACCTTTCAGGACACCCAAGGACACTTAACAAACCAATTCAGTTCAAACATTATCAGTGACAAATTGAAATATAAAATACATAAGGATTATATAATATAAAATACATTTAGTAAAGTTAATGATAAGCTAGTCTAAAGAGATGTGTTTTCAGGGCTGTCTTGAACAGAGAAAGGGAGGTGGTGTTTCGAAGCTCTGTCCTCGTGCTCAATAAACTTATGATTCGTGTAATGCCCTAATTCACTATAATCTACTGTAAGAAATATATTACCTGACACAAAGTGTGCAGAGCAAATTCGGATGTTGCTCAGTTTTTTTCAATCCAAGTTCTGGTTTAGGCTGGCAGCCACAGACGTCGACGTTCCTCTGATAATTGCTGAGTTACTTCACCTTGATTTGTGATCACGAGTGGTAATCTGTAAAACTGAAGGTTTTTCTCTCGATCTGACCGATTGTGGCAGCCATGGACACGACAATAATTCACCATTTCTTGATTTTGTGTGACAAGACGCGACGCACAACTACAATAGCTTTGAGGCTAACACAGCTATGTCGCCAAGATGGATACTTCCGGTATATTTCCGGGGTTGATGACGAGCCGTGAAAGGGGTCTATTGATATACTGATACATGCTCAATAATCCAGGTAGAAAAATCTAAAAACGTTACGTCTCGTCCTCTGGACATTCAAAAAACAAAACAAACAAAAAAAAAATTGTAGAAAGATTTTGTCTTTCCTTTCAGAGGAAAGACAAAAGGTTGCTACAATTTTTTTGTTTTGTTTTTTGAATGTCCAGAGGACCAGATGTAACATTTTTAGAATTGTCCTTATTGAGTTTGTTGATTTCTATAATATTTGGGTATCTTGATCGATTCACGTCCCTCCATGTTCCTAATTCCATGTTCTCATACTTGGTGACTTTAACAGAGCTAAACTTAGCCACGAGCTTCCAAAATATAAACATGTTAATTGTCCAACCAAGGATAACAACACGTTGGATCACTGCTACACTGTCCTGAAAGATGCCTATCGCTCTGTTCCTCATGCAGCCTTGGGTCACTCTGACCACTGTTTGGTTCATCTTATTCCAACCTACAGGCAGAAACTGAAAACTGTAAAGCCTGTTGATAGAGATGTTCAACATTTATCATCTAAAACTAATTACTCTGACACAATAATTCTAACCCAGCTCACTTATATCAAATATTCTCTGTTCCCTTCAAACACTTATATTTGATAGTACAAACATGTTTGTTTGCTTTTCTCCTTGATACAGAAAAGACAGTCTTTTAGCCTTGACAATGTTTGGATTAGATGTTCCTGTTGGATCAGAACCACAACTTGTTTGTTTTATCTGTAAGACGTCAGAGCTTGTCAACTCCACCTCCTTCTTGTTTAAATAGCTTGGCATATCCAGCACAATTCGGATTTGTGCATGTGTTCATGAGACCAACCAAGTTTCAAGAAGTACAGTAAAAAGCCTTATCCCCTTTGCAAAGTTTCTTTGTCTGTGTTAACACAATTCTCTTGTTTATCTTGTGTGGTTTTTATTAAGGTAACGGTATACTCTTTTTTTATACTAGTATGCAAAAACTCAGGCCAGTATTATGTTCATTAAATGTTTAATGTTTTAGTTTTAGAGTTGGTGTAAATTTTCATACTCTTATACCACTATGCAAAAAAACTCAGGACAGTGTTAGTTTTACTATTTTATGCTTATGTCTATTATTATATGTTTCAGTGTTTCAATGTTTAGATGTTTACTGTTGCACCGAGGGACTGAGAGAAACGCAATTTCGGTCCTGTGTATGTCCTGTACAGTACATATTGCAGATCTGACAATAAAGTTGACTTTGACTTTGACTTTAAAATCCCCATCACCTGTAGTGAAAACAGTGAAAAAGTGGACCAGAGAAGCAAAACAAGACCTACAGGACTGCTTTGACTGCACTGACTGGAGTGTTTTTGAAGCTGCTACGGACAACCTGGATGATGTGACTGACACTGTCACATCCTACATTAGTTTTTGTGAAGATCTCTGTGTTCCAACAAAAACCTACCGCTCATTCGGCAATAACAAGCCATGGTTCACAAACAAGCTCAGCCAGCTTTGTCAGGCTAAAGCAGAGGCCTACAGGAGCGGGGACAGAGCTCTGTACAAAAAGACCAGGAACGCATTGACCAGGGAGATCAGAGTGGCTAAAAAATGCTACTCTGAAAAGATGAGAAGTCAGCTCTCAGCCAACGACCCTGGTTCAGTGTGGCGAGGCCTCCAGCAGATCACAAACTACAGAAGACCATCCCCCGCTGCAGAGGCTAACAAAGCCCTTGCTGACGACCTGAACAGCTTCTATTGTAGATTTGAGAAGAAGACATTCACACCTCCACAACCCACAGCAGCATCTAACATCACTCCTCCATCAACACCCCCTCTGTCTCTCCCTCCCCCCACCACTCAAGTTGCACTCCAGATATGTGAAGCTGATGTGAGCCGATTGTTCCAGAAACAAAATATCAGAAAAGCACCAGGACCAGATGGTGTCTCACCTTCCTGCCTTAAGATCTGTGCTGAACAACTGGCTCCAATCTTCACAAATATATTCAACACTGTGGGCAGCACAGTGGCACAACTGGTAGAGCTGCTGCCTCTCAGCTAGCAGGTCCCTGGTTCAAATCCCGGTCCGGGGGCCTTTCTGGGTGGAGTTTGCATGTTCTCTCTGTGCATGCGTGGGTTTTCTCCGGGTGCTCCGGTTTCCTCCCACAGTCCAAAAACATGCATGTTAGGCTGATTGGTAACTCTAAATTGACCCTAGGTGTGAGTGAGACAGGTCCCTCTTGTGAATGAGTCCTCCGTGGCTCAACGAGGCTAGCCTGTATAAATAAAGGTTGAATGAATGAATGAAAAAATCTCTGGAGCTGTGTGAAGTTCCTTCCTGCTTTAAACGCTCCACCATCATTCTAGTCCCCAAGAAACCCTCCATCAAAGGACTGAATGACTACAGGCCCATCACCTTAACGTCTGTGGTCATGAAGTCCTTTGAACGGCTGGTCCTGACCCACCTGAAGGACATCACTGGACATCTGCTAGACCCCCTGCAGTTTGCCTACCGGGCAAATAGGTCAGTGGATGATGCAGTCAACATGGGACTGCATTTCATCCTGCAACATCTAGACCACCCGGGGACTTATGCAAGAATCCTGTTTCTTGATTTCAGTTCAGCATTTAACACCATTGTCCCAGACATTCTCTCCACCAAACTCTCCCAGCTCACTGTTTCTCCTGCCATGTGTCAGTGGATCACCAGCTTCCTGTCAGGCAGGACGTAGCAAGTGCAGTTGGGGAAAATCATGTCCTCCTCACAGTCCATCAGCATTGGTGCCCCTCAGGGTTGTATGCTCTCTCCACTGCTCTTCTCTCTATACACCAATGACTGCACCTCTAATGACCCGTCTGTTAAACTCCTGAAGTTCGCAGATGACACTACAGTCATTGGACTTATCAGTGATGACGAGTCTGCATACCGACAGGAGGTGGAACAACTGATGTCCTGGTGCAGCCTGAAAAAACTGGAGCTGAAAACTGAAGGGATTTCAGTTCGAGCGTGTTCGGAAATGACCAGGCGTCTCTTAAAAAAATAGGATTTATTGATTAAGACACAGGTTTAAAACAGGTTAAACAGAATTTGAGCACTCATAAACAATTTCTTGTGCACAAGGAAATGTGAGCATTTTTACCCTGACCTGTTGCGCCGAGGTGGTCAAAAGAATGCTGACGATGTCTTGCTCCAGTGGGAGTATATCATGCAGGCTTTTGCTTTTTCTGGTCTCTCATTGGCTTATGGCCTGATAGCGAGTCTTTGCAGCTCCCCGTTTATGACCTTGGAGATTTATGTCAGAAGTCTCCTCAGCCAGCTCTTTTGTTCTGCATGTCTGAGAGGTTTTTAAAGTATCAGACTCATGTGTTAGTGTATTATACTCATGTGTTTAGTGTCTCTAATGTGAATTAATGCCAGTTCCCAAGTGTGTGTGTGTTTGTTTTATAAGTGACTGTCGTCAAGTATATGTTCTGAAGTTCTGTGAGTCCCAGAGCAAAGCAAACGTGCATGTCTCCCGAGCATGTTAACCCTTTATTTGCTGGATCCCAACGTGTGCGTTCTAATGTTGTTTAATTGCATAAACATTTGTGAAACACGTAATGGCATAAACATTTGTATAACAGCTGGACATACTTTGATTATAGAACACCTATTTATTGATTATATAACAGGTGTGTTCCCTGTTTAGAATGAGATTACCATATAGACCATCTAAGCGTGTGTATTTTCCTTCACCTCCCTCTCATGACCTATTTTAATAGGTCAAAACAACCTACACGCCACCAGCCGGATCCCCAGAAGAGGACCCCCACCTCAACACCACAGGAAAAATACAACACCCCAAGCAAAAATCAACCAACCCCACGCAACCACCATCTGACTCCATAAGTAAATCTCAATCATCAACATCAACCCAACATCCAAACAATCACCCCAAATCACCAAATCATACGAGGATAACAACAATCATCAGTCCAACGGCCCCCCCACCCGGAGTCCATCTCCAAACACCACAGGCACCTGGACGCAGCCAGAAACCTGAGAGCCCCTCCATCCGGTCTCGAACTGGGGCTGAACCGTTGTGACTACATGAAACACAGCAGCGAATAAAACACCCATAGGATAGGTCCGATCCTGCGTGAACAATAGAGATTCAATCATAATAACATGAATAACAGTGATCCATCCCAAAATCACCCAAAACAAAAACCAAAGCAAAGCAAACAAACCATCAAAATCAACTAACTCTCCTCCTAACCTCCATCCGACTCCAAAACCAATCATCATCTAATCGCAAAAACAACAATCATCCGTTGAAAGCCTTAGTGGCCTATTCTAACCAAGCCTAAAATGATAAATGCAGTTCCCCTCTTCGCTCCAACTCCCCAGCTGGGGTCCACCTCCGATTTCCCCATCCACTCTACAGGTATCTGGACTCCGCCGAATACCTGAGAGCTCCTTCACCCAGCAGCGAACTGCGTCTGACCTCAATCTGACCCCAGAACCAACCATCCCGACTAACCCCAAACTGACTCCATCATTAAACCCGAAAAACAAGATGAAAACATGAAACCCCCTCCAAACAGCAAGATCATCAGAGAAATAATATAATTAGGACAAAAGCAACACTCTTCCATTCCACACTCAAACACTCCCCACTACTACAGGTATCTGTTGTCTGCCAAATACAGGTGAGTTTGTGCGGCAGGCGACGGTGTGGACCCCGCCTGCACCAAGGGAAACGCCGTCCCAAAATCCCCCACTTCCCTGGAAGCAATCATCCTCGAGATTTTTGCCCGTGCACAAGGTGTCACACACCCCATAAATAGGCAGAACAGTACCAGAATAGCTAGTGGCAAAGCCAAAAGCTTAACTAACACCTGATGCCATGATCCTCTCGTGAACCAAGACAGAACATGCCACAGCCCTGTGTGCGCCTCCTCCGTCTGATGCTCCTGAAGCTCTCTCAGATGGCGCAGGGCCGCTGTCACCCTGACCTGCGGATCTGCAACAGACGCATCAGGTATAAAGGTACAGCAGGTGTTATTATCAATCATCCCACACACTCCATTAACAGATGCCTTAAACAAATCCAGCAGCAATCCATGATGTAAAGACACAACATACATGGCCCACCACTCTGCAGAGGTGGTCCCTAACGTCTGCACCGACTCATAAATGAACATCCCAAATTGGTAATCTAAAGCTTCCATGTGTAACAGGTGGTCCCCGACCTTCGATCCCGGGAAGAAGCTACGCTTCCATTCCACTGGGACCTCTGAACCCCAAGAAGACTCGAGCTGACTGACGTCCGAAGTCTTTGACCGTCCCACATAGTGAGACCCGTTACTCAAAGACACCAAGTACGACCCCTCTGTAACCGCAACAGGTGCACAGCACCCAGTCCAGTTCGCTGGCAAGGTCAAGAATACCTGATGTCCACACAGCCATGCCAAGTCCTCAACCGGATACGTACCATTGCTGCTAGGCACACTCCTGAACTCCCTGCCCGGATGGTACACCGCTCTGCACCTCTGCTCAGGGAGTGACCCCACTACCACCTGATATGAGTCCTGATGATGGACGCGGTGCACACAGACAGGAAACCGTCCGCTGGATGGCCATTCTACAAATTGAGCTAACACCATCGGGTGTGATAATGTACTCAATTTGCACCACTTAGGCTGACATTGCAGGTGCTCCATGTAGAATCCTCTGGAGCTCATCTGCAGAACACAAAATGATAACATCCGGTCAAGAGGTTTAATCGTCAATGGCAGCTGTGATTCCTCCACAGGAAGTGGGGTGCAGATGTAAGACTCAGACCTGTGGCGGCTTCTGGCCAAGAACTGCGCATACCTGTACCAAGAGTTCCTCTGAAAGACTTCAGAAAAATTCATTGATAGAGGATTCTCATCCTGTACCTGTGTCCATGTCTCCTGCCTGAGGACATCTCTCTCGCTCCTCTGATGAGGTACAGGATGACAGCTTGGATGACCTGGTATCACACAGAAATACTCCAACAACAGAATGGTGGAAACGATAATCAATGCCCCCACCCCTGCAGCCACCATTAGCCTCTTCTGCCCCTCAGCCATGCTCGATCTAGTTTGAAATCCTCTACAGTGTCAAACTTTGAACCCTGAGATGTGATGAAACACAACAGAAACACAAATTCCCCCTTCACAGTTAAATCTGCGGAACCTGAAAAGGTAAATACATATGAAAAGCAGTGTGGAAACCCAACCATCAAACGCATGCACAGTTTACAAAATCTTCTTTTTTCCGCTTTCTCTTTTATTTACATAGGAAATCACTGGAGCTGCACCTGTAAAAAATACCTCCTCAAAATGAATAAATCCTGCCGTTTGGCGCATAGGCACAAACAACAGTCAGAGCCCGTCCCCCCACACGTAGGCGAAGGGAGGCTACCCTCTCGTTCACCGGGGTGAACCCCAACGTACAGGCACCAAGATGGGGGGCAACAAGTATGCCCACTCCTGCTCGGCGCCTCTCACCAGGGGCAACTCCAGAGTGGAAGAGTGTCCAACCCCTCTCAAGGAAACTGGTTCCAGAGCCAGAGCCATGCGTTGAGGTGAGTCCGACTATTTCTAGCCGGAACCTCTCAACCTCACACACTAGCTCAGGCTCCTTCCCCACCAGAGAGGTGACATTCCATGTCCCAATGGCCAGCTTCTGTAGCCGAGGATCAGACCGCCAGGGTCCCCGCCCTCGGCCACCACCCATTCCACAATGCACCCGACCCCTTTGGCCCCTCCCACAGGTGGTGAGCCTATGGGAAGGGGGACCCACGTCTCCTCTTCGGGCTGTGCCCGGCCGAGCTCCATGGGTGAAAGCCCGGCCACCAGGCGCTCGCCAACGTGCCCCTCCTCCGGGCCTGGCTCCAGAGTGGGGCCCCGGTGACCCGCGTCCGGGCGAGGGAACATTGTTTCCATTTATATTATTCATCATAAGGGGTCTGTTATCAATTTATTCAATTTATTATCAATTTATTGGATAGTCAATTGATTGATAGGCAATCACACATTCAACCTTCCTCTATTTATAGTTGCTTGTTGCCAGGGCACAGCACCATGTGGAGATGAGAAGTCACGCAGGTTGTTCCTCACTGCATACCAGTGCTTTAAGTGGGCCGGAACTCACCGGTACCCAGTTCCGCCACTTCTAAAATTTAACCCTGACAGTACCGGGACTTTTTTTAAGCGTAAGGTGCGTTCCGGAACTTATTTTCGTCTTTTCCACTTGAAAGACCCGTGGCAGATTAGAATGCATCATTTCCCCCGACTGGATTTCAAGAAAGAGTAATGCATCTTCACGACAATAAAACATCTTTGGTAGAGTGCGTCATTTGGCCAATCACAGTCTCAGGATAGACAGGGGGAGGAGACGACAGCGAACTCTGTAAAAAAACAAAAACAAACTTTGCAGCGCGACAGAGCGCGAGGGAAGCGGAAGTAACTCGTCCAACGTGTGGGTAAAGTTAATATTTTTATACATGCAGTGGAGTGTAACCATTGTTTAGTATGGCATGTTGTGTTACAAATAAAACTAAATAAAAATTAACAAAATAACAGTCAATTGCACCCCTAAAGCCACTGAGATAAAGTATCACATTAATTTAATTACCACAGGAGTGAATTTAAAAACAGGATGATGTCTATATGAACTAGTTGAATGAGGTGTCTCTAAAATATCCTGATTCATGATCAATAATAATTTAAACAATTTTTTAATCTGTCCACAGGACCTGACTTTATTTTGTTAGATGTCTCTAAAATAGTTATTGAATCATGTTTACATGTAGGTAAACATGTAACAACAACATGTATTTTAACAACTTGTTAAAATACACAAGAATGCAGGAAATGGCATCTACTTTATTCAAAATTTCTGGCAAAACATCTTCACCAGCATATTTAAGAAACTAGTTTTTACTGTTAGTAAGTAAGTTTTATTTATATAGCACATTTCACAGACATGAGAGTCACATAGTGCTTTACAAAAGGAAAAATAAAATCATAAAATCACAGAAGTACTATACAAAAAGGTAAAACATAACAAACTCTAAAATCAATGTACAAAATTAACCAAAAGCCTGTCTGAAGAGATAAGTCTTAAGTTTTTAAATGCATCTGTTGACTCGGAGCAGCGCATTGTTAGCAAAATGTTCTGCTGTATTTGACTTGCTGCTGTTGTTGGTTGTTAATTTTTTGGTTGACACAATCTTTCCTATTTATGTCCTCATTAAATTAGGTTAGTAAATGACTTTTACCTGAAGCATGTTAAAAAATTACAAAATCTTTCGGGGGGGGGGTTGGCGCAACGTTTGTCACCTTTTTCATCCCTTCTGAGTTTGCAGGTATGCATATTATTATGACTTTAGGGAGGGTACCGGCACTTATTTTTTTCCACTTAAAGCACTGTTGCACATAACCAACATATGCCACACGGGTTGTGTGACAGGTTATTGCACAGGTACTGACATTGAGGTTGAATTATTAGTTGGTTATTGTCAGTTGTTCTGTGTTATTTATCAAGAGTTCAGTAATCTGACAGCTTGTGGATAATAACTGACCTTCAGTCTTTTTGTACACGATGGCAGACTCCTGTATCATCTACCTGAGTGTAGTAGACAGAAGAGTCCTTGTGCTGGGTGGGTGTGGTCCTTGATGCTGCGTGCTTTACGCAGATATTGACTTTGGTAGATGTCGTGGATGGTGTGGAGACTGCTACCAGTGATGTCCTCTGCTGTTTGCACCACCCTCTGTAGTGCTTTCCGGCTCTGACTGGTGCAGTTCCCATAACATCCTGTGGTGCAGCCTATCAGCAGGCTCTCAATGGTGCATAAGAATTTGTGAGGATGTTGGTGTTTGTACCAATCTTCTTTGGTCTTCTTAAGAAGTAGAGTCTTTTTCGGGCTTTCTTGACCACAGTGTCTGTATGTAGCCTGGTTAAAACCAGACCCTGTCTTCACTTCGCTTCAGACTAGGGTCTGGGACCTCTCCATTTTAAAACGATTCTTGCTGGAGGCGTTGGCCTCTGCTGAGGAACAAAACCATTGGATATTTTGAACAGGGAAAGCATTCTGCTCCCTCCCCTCAGAGCCATGTATGGCTGCTCCCCGTGCTCTGGTGAACTTGACAACTGCTCCGCCTCCTGCAGCTTTTCTCTTGCTGCCGGCTGCCGCGCTGGAAATTCTGTGTTTATATGTTAATAAAACGTTTTAATAAAATACAATAAAACCATGGATCGCTGGTCCAGCTCACCAGAAGACCAGAAAATCTGATGGGACTCGGGCAGCAACGTAAAACCCGAGTTTAATTCTCGTGACAACCTCAGCCATTTCCTTGTTCATTTCAGCGGAGGGAGAGAAGGAGGAGGGAGCGAGCGATCACTTGACTTTTGGCCCAAAAAACAAAAGAAAACTCCAGATAAGGGATTAAGAAGGGGAAATTAATAAATTTGTGTCACATATAAAACAGTCCTGCATCGCTTTGAATGAGAACATGCCGGTGCTCGCTGACTGCGCGCTGGCAGAGCCCTTTTATAGGGCTCTGCGCGCTGGGACAGGTGGGGGCGTGGGTTAGGGTCCAAAACTCCGTCCCTTCTGTTCTCTGATTGGTCCGAACAAAAATCTACCGGAGAAATGGTTGTTAATGAGAGAAGTCCCAGACTGTGCAGTGAAGGGAAATGAGAATTGAGCGGAGCTGTGCAGGAAGGCGAGGGCCAGGCTAGTCTGTATGTAATGTTCAGGACAAATCCTCGGTAACCTGAATGCCGAGGAACTTGAAACTGCTGACCTGCTCCACCTCTGCTCCACTACTGATGCTCCATGATCCAGAACTACCCTTGTATTCTCACTGTATTCTCTTCCTGTCCTAGCACAGTCTCTTCTGCCCTGTTCTGTCAGAGCAGAGCTCTCCAGTGACAAGAAGCAATTAAGTCAAAAGTCAAAGTCAACTTTATTGTCAGATCTGCAATATGTACTGTACAGGACATACACAGGACCGAAATTGCGTTTCTCTCAGTCCCTCGGTGCAACAGTAAACATCTAAACATTGAAACACTGAAACATATAATAATAGACATAAGCATAAAATAGTAAAACTAACACTGTCCTGAGTTTTTTTTTTTTTTTTTGCATAGCGGTGCAAGAGCATGAAAATCCACACCAACTCTAAAACTAAAACATTAACTAAAACATTAACTAAACATAACTAAAACATTAACTAAACATAACTAAAACAACTAAAACAATTAAGAACTAAACAGAACATATATGCACTCACAATGGCATGCAGAGTGAAAGACATGAGTTGTGGCACAGGCACAATAGCTCTAAAGCATGGCAGACCTCCAGGGCACCTTCTTAGCGAATGCTGCTTGAATGGTGTCTTTTAGCCCACCATTAAGGCATTCCACACATTTCTTCCCCTGTGGATGATAGACACTTGTTTTAATATGCTTAATCCTAGTGTCATTCATTCATGTTCACAAAGTTCAAGACTCAAACTTTTAGCTTTTTGTCTAAAGTTTTGAAAATGGCAGCAGTAGTCTGCTTTTTTTGACTTGTTCTTGCTGTAGAGGTAGTTGCTTTTGAATTTCAGGGAATTCTTGCTGTACTACCCCCACATGATGTTTGCTAGTTAGAGATTGACGGCATTTTTAACATGCTTTGATGTAATCAATGACATCTTTACGCCTTCCAGGCCAGTAGACAACCTGTCTTAAAACATTGAATGTTGCTTCATCGCCTTTGTGTCTAGCAGAGGGAAGGTCATGGGCATTATCCATTCTCATCCCCCTGTTTTTGAGTGGAACCACGAACACAGGTGAAGTGGTTGTGTCGGAAACATCAGGATGTGCTTGACAATTGTAAATGAGGAACACATTTTGTAGAGGTCATGTAACTGAAATGTCATCAAGGTCTGATGTAGACAGTTCGTATTCATTGGGGTCATAAAGGTGTAGAACCAGCTTGTTTATTGCTGGATCTAGTGACTGGAGAGTGATAAGGTCATCATCAGAAAATGCAGGTTGACCAAAACAACACCCTGATTTAGATGGGTGTTTGCAGCCCGTGATCGAGTAACTGCACAAACATTCCAGCCACACAGCATCCAAAACCAGAGAAAATAATCATCCAAAAAAAGCGATTTACCATCAGAAAAAGAGTAATTAAAGTTTTCAAAAGCAAAATCTCAGAATGAATTTAAGAGAGCTACTCCAACATGCAGCCACCTCGAGCAGCACAATCGAGGACCGAGATGGTGTAGGGGCAGAGCAGCCGACTCGAGACCCAAAGGCCCTGGGCTTGATCACTGGCACACCTCATGGTGTCTCCGAGCAGGACACCTCATCTGCTCCCCTGGGGCCTCATGTATCAACGGTGCGTACACACAAAAACCGTGCATACGTCACTATCCACGCAAAACTCCGTATGTATCAAAACAGAACTGAACGTGGATATGTCCGCACCGCCACGGCAGCTCCAGTGCAGGCGTACGCACGTTTCTGTGGTTTGTGTTCCTTTGGCGACACCTACAGGTGATTCTGGAAACTGTTCATGATGGGGTAATAATGATTATTTCCACCCAAACACACAAGATATTTCTGTGAATTGATGATAAAACACACAGACACACACAGTATATATTATATGCAGTATACTGTATATTAAGACAATGGGTCAAACTAATGTCATGTACAGTATTTCCATCATTTTAATGATACACCACTATAACACCAAGTGATGTCCAAATTAAATAGAAAAATAAATATGAAATATTGTAAACATGTTGACTGGATTAAATAACAAAGCTGACAAATTGAAGCAAAATAATCAACAGCTGCAGGAGCCTGTGCAAATTGTTTTGTACACAAACTAATAACTAATAATGTTGAATAATTATTAGAAACATTAACTAATATATTACCATTTCAGTGCTGTGGAGACGATGTACATGTTGTAGAATTCCTTCTGCCTCGTCCACATGCAGCTCATGTAACTCCACACAGCAGCTCACCTCATGAAGTGAAGGTCTCCAAAAACCAGCAGGAGCTGAAAAACATTATAACCTGCTGTTTACTGGAAATAACTTTGGCTTCTCTGAAGACAATCCGCTAAAAAATTAACTTTTAAATGGCTAAATTGGACGGATCGAGTTTGTATCTCCTCCATTGTTTTCAAGCTGCGCAGTAGAGACGAGTCTTGTTATGACGTCATCATCCTGCGACGGGGAAATCCCTATTTATCGTGTTAAAAAAATGGCGCTAATTTTAAACTGTTTTTGAGAGGAATTCTAATTAATTTAACATTGTTTTAGCAAAAACGATCAGAGGTCAATCTTAAAGCTGCAGTATGTAGCTTTTTTTATGAACATATTTCTTCACTCTGTCACTACCTCCTGACAGACTGATGTTAGCCAGGTAATCTCTGAAAAAATTTAAAAAAAATATTGTCCCCTTGCTTCTCCAGGTGGTAAATAAGCATTTCTAAAAAGAAAAGGTGACCCGCCATTTTCCAGCCAATAAAAACAGAGTTTGTAACCAGCCAATAAAAACAGAGCTTGAATTTGAATCAGCCAATAAAAACAGAGCTTGAATTTGAAATTCAACAGACCACAAGGGGGCAGAGCCACATATGGCTCTGAGGGGGAGGGATCAGAATGCTTTGCCTGTTGAAAATATTTCTAACTGCTGCAGTTCTACAGAAACTGCATACTGAACCTTTAATATATATATATATGTTGTGCCATTTTATGGAAAGTTAAAATATGATGTCAGTGGAGCTTTAACACAGTGACCTACAGGGCAACTTGCATTTCATAGGTCCACTCTGACTTTTAACAGATCGCCCCTCAGAAAATCCTTGCAACGCACGTGTAAAATAAGCTGATTTGTAATCAGTTCTTAACAAACAGTAAACTCAGAAACACTAATATGTATACATGTATTTAGCTAACTAATATATTTTAGCGGCGTCCCTTCTCTTTCCACACACACACCAAGCGCGCACACAAGAACTTCCCACCCACTTCAAGAGAACGCCCCACCCACTTCAAGGCCGGCAAACCTGAAGGCTAGACCGTCCTATTTCAGCAGTTTCGCTCAGCCCACCCGGCCTTGTGAGTGTGTGGCCTACTCGGCCCAGCCCCTGAATTGAGACACAGCCGTTATGTCTCTCAGCTGGCCTAGGGGCACTTTGTTGTCTTCAGAAGAGCTGGAAGAGGTGGCTGTGGAGAGAGATGTCTGGGTTTCTTGCTTAAGTTGCTGCCCCCAAGACCTGACAACAGAACGAGCGGAAGATTGTGGATGGATGGACTTAAAAAATGACTAGACTGTTCCTTTAAACCAGTGATATCCAAGCAGTTGTTGGCAAATATTTCACACAACTCCGCATTGCATACATGCTCCAGGTTCAGAGCACGTTGTCAGAATAGACCTTTTACCATTTGACGTCATCGCGCAAAGCTCGCCAGAAACGAGCGTTCTGATTGGACGGCAAAAAGCCGAAACCGGATGCCGGGGGGTTAGGAAGGAGCCGAGGAGCTTCGTAATGATAGAGTTGTAGAAGCTTGATTTCTTAAAATAGTGGACAACCACTGGTGAAAATGCCTGAACATTGTGCCGCAGATACGAGAGGAGGTGATTATGTGCGCTGATGGAAAATGGGGAACTCCTTCAGGCTTTTTGCGAATGTCCAGCAGGGTGAGCCGTTGTGTGTAGTTGTCAACAACCTGTATTATCCAAGCGTCAGAAATAAAAGTTTTAAATTTCTCACACCAATACTTCTGATATTTAGACTGGTTTGGTTATTGTTACAGGTTCAACATCTTCTGTTAGCTGCTATAACTAGCGCCACATCTTCATAAGAGCTGTCAGTGCACAGTATGTAAACAAAAACATGACGTTTGAGTCACACAAATGTTCACAGCGTCCTTATTTCTTATTTGATTTCTGTAAACTATGTCTTAAATTAAGCCTGAGACAATTGGTGATGTTGTGATGTGAAAAATAATAACTATCCCAAGAGATACATTTATTAGCTTTCCTAGGGAAATTTAATTATCTTTGATTTACTAATGCACTTATGCTGTTTATACAGCTTACACTTTAGACGTAACATGTGTGAAAATCTTAAATATATTACAAACAATATATTTTGCATGTGAATTCCATAATGACACATACAATAGTTGTATATTGTGTTTGTGATTGTTTTTGCAGAGGAGGTGGCTGCAACCATGTTGGAAATACATTCTAAACCAACCTGCACCCAGTTACCTTGTACATGGAAGAGACCAGCCCAAAAACGAACTGCACCTGCTACTTGGATGAGCTGCAAGTTTTAAAGTGAGTTTAATCAGTGTTCCTGAAGACATTTCATATTACGCTTATAACACAAATACCCAGAAAGGTGACTTTCAGTGAAACTTCACCAACAACTGGAATAATACAATATCACTTATCTTGTCTTATCCCAGTCAAAAAACTATTCAACATTGTACAATTGTAGTTTATTGTATTGTGTTAATTATTGTTGTTTTCTAGTGGCACTAGATAATAAATGCAATCACATATGTACGGTTTTAAATGTTTTCTACAATGGTAAGATCTGGAATAGTTTTTTGACATTTTTAAAAAAACACTTCTACAAACAGATTTGCTAATATGTGTTAGATATCAACCACATTTTTCATGTTGGTGTCATTTAAGGCATGACATCTGTGTTGAGAAGTTTTCCAGGAGAACGCTGAACAGCCTGCGTTTTGACCCACGACATCCTGATGACCGGAATGAGCCCACCATCACTGCTGGCTGGTCTTCACAAGGACATTTTGAGCGTGGAGCCATTCTTGACCTATTGCAGGTTGTAGTAGTAAACATTAAAAACCAATAACGCTTATCTGTATGTTTCTTTAATTCCTTTATTTTGTCTAGATTTTAAAACTTCATGTTTTTTTTCTTTTAAGATATGCTCAAAGACCCTGGCTGCAGTTCTCGATCCAGACTCTCCGGCAGATGAAGTAGCTGACGACCGCGGCCCCTGTTCAATCTCCACGCCATCAGAGAGACCTGCCAGAAGTTCAAAACATCTTTAAATGTCTCACAAGCACACACATTATTTATATAAGTCACAAACAGAAACAACACATACCAGAAGATCAGAACAAGCGCTCAATACAAAAACAACTGGACTTTATTTGTTGCAGAAAACGTTTCACCCTTTCTGCAACAAATAAAGTCCAGTTGTTTTTGCATTGAGCGCTTGTTCTGATTTTATCATGTCCTGGACGACTGAGAATCTTCACCAGCACATACCAGAAGATGTGTTTGTGTTTGTCATTTCACTTGTTAAGGACAGCAGCCTAGGACAGACAGTAACCTGCTAATGTTTTTTTTTAATGATGCCTTCTC
>JBBPBX010007050.1:48724-66397 GCA_038048925.1 Garcialebias charrua | reverse complement strand
CTGCGTGAAGCTCTGCTGATTTCAGGGTGTTTTTGTGTTGTTGGACCAGTGCTTCATGGTTTTATTTGATTTTTTAGAACGTTTTATTAACATATAAACACAGAATATTGAAGCGGCTCCGAGCGGACATGCAGCAGGAGGCGGAGCTGCTGAACTCAAGTTCAGTAGAGCACGGACTGTGGCTCCCCCTCAGAGTCATATATGGCTCTGAGGGGGAGGGAGCAGAATGCTTTTACCTGCTGAAAATATTTCTAAGTCCGGAGCACAACAGAAACTTACACATAGCACCTTTAAACAGTGAAAAATACAGTAGTTATTTATATCACAGCAGTAAGACTAAACAAGATGAACATGCTTTTGTAACAGTCGGGCTCCATGTTGTTTTCTCTGGTTCACTGTGACCAAACAACTGGTGGTAATCATAATATCTCACTTTGTATTTTTAGCATCCACACATCATGAAGAGATTTTTTTTTTTTTATTGTTGAGAAATTCATATGGTGCATGTGATTTAATGTTCCCTGCAGATGTTCAGCAGATGGCGATAAAAGAAGAAGCTTCTGAAAAACTGAGGCCTGATGTGAACCAGCAGGACCCTGAGCCCCTCCTCATGGTCGTTGAAGTAGACGATGTCTCGACCAGTGTGGAGGAGACTGATGTCACCAGGTTTACAAGTGAGGATGATGATCTTCCAATCAGCAGTTCAGCTGACCAGATGAAACAAGAAGTTGAGGATGAAGAAGTAGAAATTACCTGGAGCCCAGATCTACATCCTCGTGAAGATGATTCAGATCTTTCACAGAATGAAGTCAGTGAGGATGATGATCTTCCGATCATCAGCTCAGCTGACCAGATTAAACAAGAGGTTGATGATGAAGATTATGAAGAAATGGAAATTACCTGGAACCCAGCTTTACACCTTAATGAAGATGATCCAGATGTTTCACTGGATGAAGTCACTGTGGGTGACGAGGATGAAAACAATCCTGGCTTTCAGCTGAGCCCCTCGTCAGACTCTGGGTTAACCACTAAAAACCGCTCTTTAATTAAAAAGAAACATTTTAGAGTGAAGCTAAACTTAGACTCGCACAGGACGAAACAGACGACACCAAAACCGTTTACTTGTGATGACTGTGGTAAAATATTTTCCAGAAAAGAAGAGCTAAGCAGACACCTGAGAGTCCACACAGGAGATAAACCTTTCACTTGTGATTTTTGCAGGAAAGGATTTAGCCAAAAGTCAAATTTAGTCGTGCACATGAGAATCCACACAGATCCACACTCCTTTAGTTGTGACGTGTGCGGGCGAACTTTTAACTGTAAGAGTAATTCAAACAGGCACATGAAAACACACACAAAACAGAAAGACTATGGCTGTGATGTATGTGGACGAATGATTAGCGGTAAGGGTAATTTAAAGAAACACATGAGAATCCACACAGATCCACACTCCATCAGTTGTGACGTGTGCGGACGAACGTTTAACTTTAAGTGTCATTTATACAATCACATGAGAGTTCACACAGAGCAGAAACCGTTTGTCATGCATGTGGACGAGGATTTGTCTTAAAGGTGCATCTGATGGCACCCATGAAAATCTACACAAGAGGGAAGGCAGTTTGAATATTAAAGTGGTTTTGTGGTGGACCACTAGGGGGCTCTACTCACACCCAGCGGACCGAATGTGTTAAGGATGCTTTTATTGTGAAAGGTCCAGAGGACCGGATGTTATGTGGGTATATAAGGCGGAGTTGGGTGGTTTTCCCGCCAGTTTTAGTAGGAGTGAATAAAGTGAAGACCTGCATCCCGTCTCCTGTGTCGTCTCTTCACCACCTCCTACAATTGGTGACCCTCGTGAGCTGAATATGTCGACGCATGAAGCTACAGCCAGCTCCCCTCAGCTGTCCCCTGTGGTGGAACCCCCACAGGCGGCCTCGCTCGCTTTTGCGGTGTCCGGCAGGATGCCGGACTTCTGGCTGAACGCCGCCCCGGCGTGGTTTGCACACGTCGAAGCGCAGTTCGCACTTCGCGGGATTTCTTCAGACGACACCAAATACCATCATGTGGTTGCGGCGCTGGACCCACGGTCAGCCCAGCGGGTAATGAGCCTGCTCGAGGACCCTCCTGCACAAGGAAAATACGCCGCAATCAAGGAGCTCCTTCTGCAGCGTTATACGCTTTCAGACGCGGAGCGCGCGGAGAAACTGTTTTCCTTCCCCGGTTTGGGCGATGGCACAGCTCTGGAGCTAGTGGAGGGCATGTTAGCCTTGCGGGGCTCAGGCGACTGCGAGTTCCTCTTCCGCCACCTTCTCCTCCGCAAGTTTCCGCCACAAGTGCGTAATGTCCTGGCCAACTCCACGCTTCTGCAGCAGAAGAATTACCGCGCGCTGGCCGGAGAAGCTGACCGCATTCTTCTAACGACAAGGACCTTCGAAGTCCAGATGGCGGCCCACGGATCTCCAGCAGCGCCCGAGTTTCAAGCAACGCCCTCAGCGCCGGACGAGCCATCGGTGGTAGCAGGGGTCGCTAGCCGCGGGCGGACAGGAGCCGCCTTTTGCTACTACCACAAGCGTTTTGGCGCCAAAGCACGACGGTGCGTCCCACCGTGCAGCTACAAACCTCAGGGAAACGACAACGCCAACGCACGCTAGCAGCCGCGGCCGTTGGCGACAAGGAAAGGCTGCTTTTCATCGAAGACTCGAGGTCGGGGAGGCGGTTCCTGGTGGACTCTGGTTCGCAGAAGAGCCTTGTTCCCCCGTCTGGCTCCGACATGTTGGCTGAAGGCTGCGGCCCGCAGCTAACCGCGGCTAACGGCTCACCCATCAAGACGTTTGGTGAAAGGTTGGTGACTGTTCGTTTCCATGAACGAGACTTCCAGTGGAACTTTGTGGTAGCAGCTAGCTCAGTCCCTATTTTAGGGGCCGATTTTCTTTGTGCTCACGGGCTCCTGGTTGACATGGCTAACAGACGTTTAATCGACGCGGTGTCCTTTTCGTCACTGCCTTGTGAGACGCGAGGAGCTGGGCCTCTAATGCATGCTAATTTTTTAGCTTCGGGTGATGTGTTTCAACGTTTATTGTCTGAGTTTCCCTCGCTGACTGTTCCTAACTTTGCCAACACAAACACAAAGCATGGGGTTGAACATTATATTCCCACAACAGGTCCCCCGGTGTTCGCACGTGCACGCCGCCTCGATGCTACTAAGCTAGCAATAGCACAGGAAGAGTTTGCTAACATGGAGCATTTAGGCATCGTGCAGCGCTCAAACAGCCCGTGGGCCTCCCCCCTCCACATGGTGCCCAAAGCAGACGGCAAATGGCGTCCATGTGGGGATTTCCGCCGCCTTAATAACATCACGGAGAACGATCGTTACCCCATCCCCCACATCCAGGATTTCTCAGTGCACCTGGATGGGACTTCTATTTTTTCAAAAGTAGATTTAGTACGGGGTTACCACCAGGTTCCTGTGCATGTGGAGGATGTCCCTAAAACCGCTGTGATCACGCCTTTCGGCCTGTTTGAGTTTTTGCGCATGCCTTTTGGTCTTAAAGGAGCAGCACAAACATTTCAGCGGTTGATGGATTCAGTCCTAAGGGGTCTGTCCTTCGTATTTGTGTATCTGGACGACATCCTGGTGGCTAGCAGCTCAGCTGACCAGCACATGTCCCACCTCCGCGAGGTTTTTCAGCGCCTAGCAGCACATGGCCTGATTGTAAATACAGCAAAATGCCAGTTTGGACTGCCAGTCATTGACTTTTTGGGCCACCGCATTTCTGCAAGTGGTGCCGTCCCGTTACCAAACAAAGTGCAGGCGGTGTCAGATTTTCCACAGCCCCAGTCTGTTAAAGCGCTACAAGAATTTTTGGGAATGGTGAATTTCTATAACCGTTTCCTCCCCAGGGCAGCACAACTGCTGCGCCCGCTCTATGGAGCGCTGAAAAAGAAAAAGCCCAACGACAGTGTTGACTGGACACCAGAACGCCTACAGGCATTTGGTGATGCTAAAACTGCACTGGCCACTGCTGCCCTTCTGGCCCATCCATCCCCGGCGGCACAAATAGCTTTGACAACAGACGCATCTGATGTCGCGGTGGGGGCTGTGTTAGAACAGCAGGTGTCAGGAGTTTGGCAGCCGCTTGCATTTTACAGCCGTACGCTGCGGGACAATGAGCTTAAATACAGTGTTTTTGACAGAGAGTTGCTGGCGCTTTACCTAGCTACACGCCATTTCAGGTTTTTCCTGGAAGGCCGCCAGTTCACTGCATACGTTGACCACAAACCCTTGGTGTTTGCCATGTCGAAAATTTCTGACCCCTGGTCCGCCCGCCAGCAACGCCACCTCGCAGCGGTGTCTGAATTTACTACAGACATTCAGCATGTGGCTGGAAAGTCCAACGTGGTGGCCGACTGTCTCTCCCGGGTGCTGATCTCCCCCGTGTACGTGGGCATCGATTTTTCTGCCATGGCTGCGGACCAACGTACCGACGCAGAAATACTCGAGCTCCAGTCCGGGCCCACGGGCCTCGAGTTGGAGGAACGGCAGGTGAATGACGGAGGTCCTCTCCTGCTCTGTGACGTTTCTACTGGCAGGCCCCGCCCCCTGGTTCCAGTTTCATGGCGACGCCGCGTTTTTGACTCCTTGCATTCCCTTTCTCATCCAGGGGTTAGAGCATCGGTGAAACTGGTCAGTTCAAAGTTTGTTTGGCCCGGTCTGCGTAAAGCGGTTAAGGAGTGGGCAGCAGCGTGTGTCCCATGTCAGCGTGCTAAGGTTGACAGACACACCAAAGCACCTTTGGAACCTTTCCCTATCCCTAGTCGGCGGTTTGACCATGTGCACGTGGACCTGGTGGGCCCTCTGCCTCCATCACAAGGTTTTACTCATCTGCTGACTATGATAGATCGGACCACCAGGTGGCCTGAGGTGGTTCCTCTGACATCCACAACGGCTGCAGTGGTGGCCCGGGCATTTTTGTCTACCTGGGTTGCACGTTTTGGCCCCCCTTCAGACATTACATCAGACAGGGGCCCGCAGTTTGTTTCTGAGCTTTGGTCTACCATGGCCAAGGGCCTGGGGACGAACGTTCACAGGACCACAGCTTACAACCCTCAAGCTAATGGTTTGTGTGAACGGTTTCACAGGTCATTGAAAGCTGCACTGCGAGCTGCATTGACCGGTGACAACTGGATTGACCGTCTTCCCTGGGTGTTGTTAGGTTTACGTACCGCAACCAAAGAGGACCTGAGCTCTTCCCCGGCTGAACTGGTTTACGGTCAACCTGTGCGCGTCCCCGGTGAGTTTTTACCTGAGGTACCCTCACCACAGTTCGCCCCGCCGTTGCAACATTTTTCGTCTCAGGAGGACTCCGTTCGTGTCCCTGGCCCGGTACACCATTGTTTACCTCAGTCATTTGTCCCTAAGAGTCTGGAGTCCTCTAAATTTGTTTTTGTCAAACACAATGCACACAGGACACCACTACAGCCTGTGTATGATGGACCGTTTCGGGTTCTTCAGCCAGGCCCAAAACATTTCCTTTTAGATTTAGGGGGTCGTACTGAGACTGTCTGTATCGATAGGCTTAAACCGGCTCATGTTGTGTCAGATGATCAGGTTGTTACGGCCCAGGCTCCTCGCAGGGGCAGACCTCCATCCACGTTGCTAACGGATTGCGGCCCTCCTTCCAGAGACTCTCAACAACCATTGGAGCCTGAATCTTCTGCAGCCCCTCATCGTNCAATTCTGGGTGCTGTTGAGGATAAACTGGCATCATGGGTGACATGAATCTGAAGGACTGTTCTGTAGGTGAGAACACTGGACTTGCGGCAAACACTTGTTCTGAACTTTGTGGGGGGTACTTTGGCTGTGTACTAGTGTTTTTTTGGATTGTTTCCCTGATTTGGAACCCTTCAGCTCTTGGATCCTTTAACAACACCATGTCAGAGCGCATTTCTTTGATCTCAGATAACACATCAGGGGACATCTGAGATCGGCTTTGCTGGGTTGGAGTTTTTGTTTCTCTGGCTGGCTCACCAGACTGGACAGTGCTGACACTGGTTGCCCTTTGTGGGACAGCGTGCTTCTTTTTGTCCTGCCTCTCCTTTTTATTTGTACAAGCAATATTCACTTTCTCCAGCAGCAGTTCATCAGGTGCGCCAGGCTTTGTGAGGTAAGGCTGAAGATCATTCTTGATGTTGTCACATTCTGTAAACCTGTCAAGATGGTATGCATAAACAGATTCTGGACAAAAGCTGACTCTGCTTCCTGAGAGGCAAACAGAATTTTCTGCCTCAGGTCCATAACCCTGATTAAGAAATTCTGAGGAGACTCTTTGCTGCCCTGAACCTCAGAGGTTAGCTGCTTGTATAAACTGTATGTGGCACCTCTCTCCTGGTAATGGGACCTTAAGATTCTACACAGAGCAGGTAAGGTAAGGGTCTCTTTTCCCTCCAAATAGCTCCGTAATTGTAGGCCGGGTGTTATAGCACGGATCACAGCATCAATAATATCTGTCTCTGAATAGCCTTTGGTAAGCCCACTTTCAATCTGTCTTGCCAGGCTAGAGAATGTCAACCGATCCTTCTGGCCTGGCTCTCCTATCTGTCCAAGAATCTTGAAATCTTTGCGCCACATTGGATTTTCTGAAAATGTTGGAGTCACATTTATCTGTGAAACCTGTGGGCAAGAGAACGTTTTTCTGTCCATTACACCCCGGGCCTCTTTTTCTTTCTGTTGTAGCGACAATCTGAGTGCCTCTATTTCTTTTTGAAGCCTTTCCTGGTCATCAGATTGATCTTCTACTCTGGGTGACTCTTTAATGGACTTTACTTTATTTATTGTGTCCCAGATGCTGAGATATTCTGACATGCCTTCATCTTCAAGGCTGGCCAGTTCCTCCCACTCAAGATATTTGATAACATATGAAATTAGATGACTGCGTGTTTTACTAGTCAAAAGTTCTCCTAGAGGTGCTGAGTGCTGCAGTGTGATGCATACTTCGATCAGCTGTACAAATGTCAAGTTATACAATGCTCCTTTTATCTCCAGCTGAAGATTTTCCAGTTCCGACTCCATTTTTATATTTTGGAATTTCAGAAACAATAGAATGGGGTCCAACCGCCTTCAGTTGATTGGTGTTGATCTCTAGTGGTCAGTGCACACTTCAGGATACAAACTGTCAACTGCTGGTTGAAGACCTCCACGTTGTTTTCTGCAGAAACAATAGAATGGGGTCCAACCGCCTTCAGTTGATTGGTGTTGATCTCTAGTGGTCAGTGCACACTTCAGGATACAAACTGTCAACTGCTGGCTGAAGACCTCCACGTTGTTTTCTGCAAACTTGGGTTGTTTTGGGATGCTCAGCAGGAGGGTTCCACAGGAATCTTGGGGATGGTCCTCTCGCCAAACAATCCCAGGGGTGCCTCCAAATGTTGGCCCTTATAAAAGGGACAATTTTAAGAAAAGAGATGACTAATTAAACAAACATAAACTAATTGAAACCAGTGCGTCTTTACTTATTCTTGTATTAAATGTAAAGAGCGCACGAGTCCCCCTAGTGGACTCTTCTGACTATGGCACCAATGCACCACTCTTTCAAAGGACCCACTACATTCCATGCACACACCAAATCAAGCTAAATTAATGCAGATAATCAAACAATTGGATCTAATATGAACACGGTCAAATGAATATCATACCCTGCAACATATACAGTTCTGCTTTTTTTTTATTGTTTCTTTTTTGCAAAGCCATTTACAACCCCCAGAGTAGAATGCAATAATGGGACACTTGAGAATCCATTATTTATTCACAATGGAAACGTAGAAAATGTAGAAACTAAGAAGTTGTACCGTTTTAAAGAAAGAAAGCAATTTTTAATCTGATGGCAGCAGCACATCTGAAAAAGTAATGGTTCATGTTTTCCACTGTAAACACCCCCTCCCTTTTCTTTTAGAAACAATCTGTAAAAGTCCAAGACCTGAGGAGGCCATTGGAAGTTTTTTAGGAAATGCTGTCCCATTCTGGTCTGGGATGATTCTAGCTGTTCAACAATCCTGGGTCTTGATTTTTGGCTGAATGGAAGCAGATGTTGTTCTAAAACCTGTAGCCTATATACTTTTCTGCATTGATAGTTCCTTTCCAGATGTGTAAGCTGCCCATGCCAGAAACAGTAATGCACCCCCATACCATCAGAGAGGCAGATTTTTGTATGTGCACTGTTAATAAGCTGGATGGTCCTTCTCTTTATGGAGGATGTCGTGTTTGTGGTTTCTAAAAAAAACCTTCAGATTTGGATCTGTCTGACCGCAGAACAGTTCTCCACGTTGTCTCAGTCCACTTTAAATGAGCTCTGGTCCAGATAACACGGCAACGGTTCCGGGTGGGGTTCAGATACAGCTTCTTCTTTGCCTGATAGAGCTTTAAACAGCATTTTATGGGGCGACCGTGGTGTAGTGGTAATGGCAGTCGACCCCCGATCGGAAGGTTGGAGGTTCGAATCCCGCGTCCGCCCACCATGTGTCGTTGTGTCCCTGGGCAAGACACTTAACCCCGAGTTGCTCCCGGTAGGTCTGGATGGCGCCTTGCAAGGCAGGCTACCACTACCGGTGTATGAATGTCTGAATGAATGGGTGGATGGTTGGTATTGTAAAGCGCTTTGGGGCTCCTCACAGGGGGCTGGAAAGCGCTATATAAATAAGCTCCATTTACCATTTGTGGATGAACTGTGTTTACAGACTGTGATCTATGAAAGTGTTCCTGAGCCCAGAACAGATCCAGACCTGGTTTTAAATAATGCAGTGGCTCCTTAGGGCCCTAAGATCATGACCATCCAATGTTGACTTTCAGACTTGTCCTTTTGAGCTCAGAGGTTTCCCACAGACTGGTGAACCTCTGCCCATATTTATTTCTACAGATTTAGACTCAAAGCTGCTCTTTTTATACCCAGTCCTCTAATGGAACTGTCACTAATTAACCTAATTAGATGTAAAATGCTCTTCCAGACGTTTCTCATTAATACAACTTCTTATTAGTTTCACTTTCTGTAATGATTGACAGATTAGCTTTTTCACGATATTAAATTTTTTTGAGCTGCACCTGTATGTTCAGTCCCCTGTGGCGCCATTGTTTTGTACTTTTGTAACTGATCCTTTGTTTACAATAAAAATAAAATTTGGAGGGGGAAACGGCATTATTTGGTTCATTTATAGTTTTTTTGGTATCGCAATACAAAGCAGCTATCAACATACATTTGGTAAAATGGGAGATTAATCCAATAATGCATGAATCAAATATTTAAAAGCTTTTTTTGTTATTAGAGTCAGAGATGTTTACAATGAAAGTAGGCCAGATATATTAGTAGAAATACAACAAACACTATACAGGATAAAAATGATGGGACTAGTGAGTTTTTTATGGATACCAGGCCAGCACATAGGAATAACAGGAAATGAATATATGCCGACAAAATAGCAAAACATGCTACCAAAAACAATGTAGTCGAAATAGAAATAAACTTCAGTAAATCGGAATTAAAGAGCATTATAAAACTAAAAATGAGAGAAACATGGCAAAAACAGTGGGAGGAAGAAAGAAAAGGTCGATGGTTTTATAGAATTCACAGGAAAACGGGAGAAATGATGAGCGCTGGAAGAAACAGAAGGGAGGAAACAATTCATTCATTCATTCAACCTTTATTTATACAGGCTAGCCTCGTTGAGTCACGGGGACTCATTTACAAGAGGGACCTGTCTCACTCACACCAAACAACCATCCACTCTCACACTCACACCTAGGGTCAATTTAGAGTCACCAATCAGCCTAACATGCATGTTTTTTGGTCTGTGGGAGGAAACCGGAGTACCCGGAGGAAACCCACGCATGCACGGGGAGAACATGCAAACTCCACCCAGAAAGGCCCCGGACCGGGATTTGAACCGGCAACCTTCTCACTGAGAGGCAGCAGCTCTACCAGTTGTGCCACCGTGCTGCCCAAAAAACAATTATATCACGTCTTAAATTTGGACATACTGGATTAAATAAAACATTATTCATTATAGAAAAACATAATACAGGAAAATGTGACTTCTGTGGAGAGGATAAGGACGTAAAACATGTATTTATACATTGCCAAAGATATAGAAATGAAAGAAATCAACTGACTAACAGACTCACTGCAATGAAAATAAGATTAGATTTTATAGAATTGTTACAGAACAATTTAAACTCTGAAAGTACCAAAGCCTTAATACATTTCTTGAAACAAACTCGATTATTTGAAAGAATATAGTTTTTTTTTTTTTGCGTTGATCCAGTCCATACTCCACACCAGTAGGTAGCGGTAAGGCACCAGTTGTTTACCAACCACCAGAAAAGAACCCAAGAAGAAGAAGTAATAGTAGTTGAAGAAGAAGAAGAAGACGTTGAGCCTGAGTGTTCAAGATCGCCTATTTTTGTTGTAAAACTTGAAAATGCCGGTAACTTGTGTCGCATTTGGGTGTTCTAATATCGCCAGTGAAGAAGTGAGCCTTTACTTTTTCCCAAAAGATGACAAACTTCGTCAAGAATGGACCAAACAAGTCCAGAGAACCAGGGACCGATGGGCTCCTAGTAAATACTCTGTTCTCTGTAGCGACCATTTTACTGCAGACTGTTTTGAAGATACACCTGGTTTACAAAAATCTTTCGGCTTAAAAGTAAGATACAAAAAAGTTTTAAAACCGGGTTCTATTCCTACTATTTTTAAAAGAAAATCTACGGAAGAAAGTGCCAAAGCTACCACATCTAAACAACGAGAAGCTACAGTCGGAAAACTCGCCAGGAAAACAGTAAGTCTTGTGTAAACATAATCGGAGGTGTGTATAGTGTTTTAGATGAAAAACTATATATCTAACGTGAGTTCATGTTGCTTTACTTTATACACTGCGAGTGTACAAAGCCAATTATCACGACAGATTCTGTATTTTGGATGCTAATAAACATTAGCCGTGACACTCTACCACAGACACACTGCGCTAGTTATGTATTGAAGCTCACCGACACCGCACGTTTTTGCTCAGCTGCATCGTGTATAAATAAGTTTTCCATTGATAGAGTATACTGTACAATAATGGGATTTGAAGAAGAATAAAACTTCTATTGCTTATATTGACAAAAGTTACTTTACTTTGACGAAACAAAGTCATAAAATTAATTGTTTTCAGACTCAAACTTTTGAAAAATACAGTTAATTTTCTAATTTATTCATTTAATAAATACAAATCAAATCCTGGCATCTAATCTATTCATGAAGGATCCAGTGGTATCTAATCATATATTTTAATTTATACTTTATCAGGACAGTAGAACATTTGGATGTCTAATTTAAAATTTTCTTCTGTCAACATTTATGTAAAAATACTTTGGGTGCTCTACCCAACAGTAGTTACATACCCACTTTTGCATAATGAATACAAAAGTTATAAAAAAAAAAATAACTAAATAAATTATGTAAAGATATAAATAATTTTTTACTATATCATAACACTATTTCACCCACATATAAAGACAATACATTTTTGTGTTCCGGTATGTTAAATATGTTTGGAACTTTTGTTAATGCTTACAGTGTGTAATGTTGTTATATTTCTCTGTCTAGGAAATTGCTGAAATTATGTCAAGAATGCCTGAATCCACCATCACGACATCTGATGCCACCTGCCATCGACGCCTTCGGAAAAAACAAGGTAATTAAAAATATAGATGTAGGTAATTTTGGGCCATAATTTCATATCATCTTTTCTACCCAGTCCGTGAGAAGTGATGGGTGAGGCATTCATTCATTCAACCTTTATTTATACAGGCTAGCCTCGTTGAGCCACGGGGACTCATTCACAAGAGGGACCTGTCTCACTCACACCCAGGGTCAATTTAGAGTTACCAATCAGCCTAACATGGTTAATGGCATGGTTAATGATTTATCTTTGCCGCTTTTTAAAACATCCTTGCAATGTATCCACCTCTGATTTGCTGCCATTTACGTCAGGTAAAGGAAACTGTAGTGTCAAAAAAATTAAATTGCTAGCAAGTGTGTTACCCCGCAACTGTAAACAACAGCGCAAGCGGAAGTTAAAAAAACGACTTCTGCTATGAATTATGGGTAATGGCGCCAAGTCAGGAATACTGTGGATAAACATACATTTATTATGGTATTACATATAAACAGCAAAATTATGCTAAACACTTTAAATGACATACTTTTAACGCTCGACAAAAAAACAAAAACATTTTGCAAATGTAACATTAATTCAACCTTTAATTCCATCAGTGAGAACTGAGCTTGGCAAAAGGGCCGTCTCCTACTCCGCTCCTGCTTCCCGGAATATCTTACAAAAAGATCTGAAGCTCTCGACCTTGACTTCTCTAAATGGTTTTAAGAATCTGTTGGAATCCTGGCAAAAACCAATGCAGACATGTTCCTGTTTTTGATTTTCTACATTTGCCTTATAATCTGTCGGTTTTGCTACTTTGACATCTTTGTTTTAACGTAAAAAAAATAAAAAATACTGTATTTCTCTCTTATGATTGTCTATTGTTGATAATCCAAGGAAAATCTACTGTTGCTGTTGTCATCATTCTTTGTCTGTAGCCAGGTCTCTCTTGTAAATGAGTTCTCGAGGCTCGATGGGATTAACCTGCCTAAATAAAGGTTGAATGAGTTAATCCCATTGAGCCTCGGGGACTCATGTACCAGATACCTCAATTTTAAACAAAGAGTGATGACAAAAATGGACAACAATGACAACAATAGACGTTCATAAAGGATGCATACAAATTATTATTATTTTTCAACAGCAAACTGTTTGGTTGGATCCATTTAAGTGTGCTGCATGTCTTTCTCCCATTCTTTATTACGGTATATATTTTCCCATATTTTCTCCACTTACTGTAGCTCATTCTAGCATGGTCTCGTTACTAGTCAAATCAGCTGTTTTTCTTCTGGGCAGCGCAGCAAAATGAAGCTGATTTGATGTTTGCTCCAGGACTTCCAGAGCAAGACGAAGGCGGCTTGGTATGGCAAGTATGACATGGTTTGCCATATTAGTGGAGGGCCCTCTAGTGGCTGAAAATGGTAGTGTTCAATACCTTGATGCATGCTCAATAATCCAGGTAGAAAAATTTAAAAAAGCTAAGTCTGGTCCTCTGGACATTCAACAACAAAAAAAAAAAATCAAAAAAATTATAGAAACGTTTCGTCTTTCGTCTGAAAGACTTCCTCAGTCTGAGATGCTGTATTCAGCTCAGTCTTGTAAATAGCACCCTCTCACAGTGGATCAACCAGTTGGCTGATGACAGCCGAAAACAGCTGCTCACATGATCAAGGAGGACCCTGATGGTTGTTTGCTATCCACAGAGGGCTGAGTGATACTAGCAATAACAGCGTTGTAAGAGGGGAACAGTTGAACCCGGAGGCCTCCGGAGGCCATTAAACAGGGGTGGAGGCCTCCCGGTTCAACTGTCCCCCTCTTACAATAATAATACATTTTATTTGTAGGCGCCTTTCTTGGCACTCAAGGTCACCTTACATCAACAATCATAAAAACAGACACAATATTATATACTGTACACAGTAAAAACAAGTAAAATAAAATAAAAAATAAGACAATGCAGTTGCAATCATAGTGCATAGGCTACTTTAAACAGGTGAGTTTTGAGTTTGATTTTGAAATGTGGCAAAGAGTTTGTGTCGCGAATATCAGGTTGAGTTGAGTGAGCTGGGGAGCAGAGCAGCTGAATGCTCTGCTCCCCATAGTAACAAGACGGGCAAGGGGAACAATGAGCTGAATGGAAGAAGAGGATCTGAGGGTACAAGCAGGTGTAGCTATGTGAACAATGTCTGAAAGGTATGGTGGAGCGAGGTTGTGGACAGCTTTGAATGTAAGGAGTATTTTATAATTGATGTGATATGGGATGGGAAGCCAATGAAGCTGTTGTAAAGCAGGTGTGATGTGATGGATTGAGGGGGTCCGTGTAATGATATGGGCAGCTGAATTTTGGACCAGTTGTAACTTACGGAGGGTTTTCTGAGGTTGGCCAAAAAGAAGAGAAATGTAATAATCTAAACGAGAGGTAACCAAACTGTGGACCAGAACAGCAATGGAGTGAGGAGTGAGGGAAGGACGGAGACGATTAACGTTTCGAAGATGAAAGTAGGCTGACCGAGTGATAGGGCTGGGCCATATCATATTGTTTACGATAATACCGGTAAAATTAGCTTGCCCGGGCAAAAAAGTTATATCATGATATGCTAATTTCATGACGTAATACATCAGGCCGCCCCGCCCCCTACAACCAAGCGCTTCGAAGTCGAGCAAACCTGCGCACCTCCCCTCCACCTGTCTGTGGTGTAATGCTAGCTAAAAAGCTAAAATCAAACAACGCGCGCGTCTCTGCTTCTCTCCATCCAGCTGTAAACTGCAGATACAGAGAGCTTGTTCCGCCCCCACCCCGCTCTGAGCTGCCGCTACTGCGTGTCCCCTCTGTCAGTACAAACACGCGCGGCTCAATTGTCTCGAGTTCCACAGTCTGTTCACAGACCGAGGCAGGTGATCAAAAACAGATCAGTCAGATAAATGATTCATTCCTGCATGAACAGATGAAGCTGAAACACCAACAAGTTTCAGGGTCAGCTGATCACCTTGTTACAAGTTCTGGAAGTTATACTTCATTTAAAGACAACATATTTTGTTGTATGGTAGGTTTCATTTATGCCCAACAGATATGAAGCTTCATTTTATATTTAGTTGTTTTGGGAAACTACACCTGCACTTTAGTTTAAAAAAAAAAATTATACTTGGGAGACTGAATACTTTACTAATAAAGTAATTTCAGTAAAATTACCCCTTGTTGTTTTTAAATTTTTTATATAATACTGTAAAGCAACATGTGAAGTTAATTTAGTCAAATAAATAAATTAGATTTCTGTGTTTTTTTTTGTTTGTTTTTTTGTTATATCACGAAATTTATCGTTATTGTGATAATGCTCTGAAATATCACGATATAATTTTTGAGCCATATCGCCCACCCCTACCGAGTGATATTATTGACATGGGAGGAGAAGGAGAGGGTGCTATCAAGGATGACACCCAGGCTCTTAACCTGATGGGAGGGAAAGATGGAAGCGTTATCAACCGGAATGGAAAAGCTATGAAGTTTATTTAGTATTGATTTAGGGCCAATTAAAAGAAGTTCTGTTTTATTGCAATTTAGTTTAAGAAAGTTTAAATTGAACCAGTGTTTTATTTCTAGTAGACAATCAGTAAGGGACGAAGGTGGAAGTGTAGAATTAGGTTTGGTTGAGAGATAAAGTTTGGTTTCATCCGCGTAGCAGTGGAACTGAATATGATGTTTGCGAAAAATGAAACCAAGGGGGAGAAGATAAATGATAAACAACAAGGGTCCCAGGACAGAGCCCTTTTGAACACCTGAGGTAACAGAAACAGGATGAGACATGGATGATTTTAACTGAACAAATTGAGTACGGTCTGAAAGGTATGAATGGAACCAGTTGAGAGGTGTATCTACAATGCCAAGGGAGGAAAGTCTGTCCAGAAGAATTTTATGTGAAATTGTGTCAAAAGCTGCAGTCAGATCAAGCAGAAGGAGTACGGATAATAAACCAGAGTCGGCAGCAAGGAGAAGGTCATTGGTGATTTTAATGAGTGCTGTTTCAGTACTGTGGAGCGGACGGAAACCAGATTGAAATTGTTCATATAAATTATTGCAAGACAGATGAGCATGAAGTTGAGCAGCTACCGTTTTTTCAAGAATTTTTTAGATGAAAGGAAGATTCGAAATGGGGCGAAAATTATTGGGATTATTGGGATCTAAACCAGGTTTTTTGAGTATTGGAGTAACAGCAGCTGTTTTGAGAGAAAGGGGAACAACACCAGTGGTAAGGGAAGAATGTATAATATCTGTAATGAAAGGGTACAGAGATGGAAGAGTAGCTTTAACAAGAGCAGTTGGAAGGGGGTCTAATTTTTCAAAATAAACATTTTGTAAGTCTTTATTTTGTAAAAAAAAAAATTGTACCGAAAATAAACCAAAAATAACCCGAACCGAGCTCTCCTTGTAGTTGAACCGAACCGAAATGTGATTTTAGCGTACCGTTACACCCCTACAGACAACGCTAATATGAGCTCAAGTAAGTGGGGGAAATATGGAAAAATATATAATTAAGAATGGGAGAAAGAGCGCGCACTTAAAGAATGGATCCGACCTCAGATGGGAGATGCGTCAAAGGCACTTTGCAGGTTTTGCAAGTGTGAAATGCGTGCTCACCATGCTGATTTAATTCAACACGCCAGTACAGAGAAGCACAAAACAAACCTCTGCACCCTGTTGACTTTGCAGTTTAATTTTTATTTAATTTTTTTAATTTGTACGCATGACAAGAAACCAGCTGTATAAAAATGTAAAATGTATTATATTTTAGACTGGGTACGTTCTTCAAAGCATAATTTTGCTGGTTATGTAATGCCATAATAAATATGTTCATACTGTTTAAAAACTGCTTTTGTTTTACACAATGGGGTGGGTTGCCAGTTGGGCTTGTATTTGGGCTTGTTTTCAAAGAGCTGACCGCTTGTTTCCATCGTGAGATCTGGCAACACTGTTTTCGGCTGTCATCAGCCAACTGGTTGATCCACTGTGAGAGGGTGCTATTTATAAGACTGAGCTGAACACAGCAGCTCAGACTGAGGAAGTCTTTCGGACGAAAGACGAAACGTTCCTACAATTTTTTTGTTTTGTTTTGTTTTTTGAATGTCCAGAGGACCAGACTTAGCTTTTTTAGAGTGTTGTGTGTAGTCGCTGGTGGGGATCTTCCAGTTCTCCCCTATGGTCGTATCTGGGGGGTGGGTGAGTGGCTCGTCGTGTTTGGGTGGCCCTGGGGGCTCTGCGCTCGTGGTCCTTCTTGGGTCTTGGGCTCTGGTCCCCCTTATGTCTGCCTTGGGGGGCGGATCTCTGATGCTTCACGGTCACTATTGAATGTTCTATTAGAGAAGCCTTATTCACTTATGCATGCTCACAACCACACACAAATGGATGCAGGGATATAAGTGTAGATATCATATGTAGATGTATAGATGGGTATGTGACTGCATATGAATATGTATGTATGTATATATTTGTAGGTATAGGTTTATATATTTATAGAACTCTACTGCAAAGTCATGAATGTTATGTGTCTTTTATGCATATGTGTTTTGTTGCTGTGTTCTGTTATGTACTTTGCAGGATTGCGGACGGCGGTCGGGTGTGTTTGCCTTGTGCTTTTTTTGTGGATAATTGTTATGTTTTGTAGTCTTACTTTCTGTCTTTCCTTTCTTTCTTTCCTAAAAATAATAATAATAATGGTGTGAAGAGGATGGCTGTAAGGTGAGAAGGGAGGCCATCTATAAAAGGAAAGAAAAAAAGTTCATATTGTGCATGTGATACAGTCAATACTCAGTATGGATTTAGAGCAAATAATTCAATATCCATGGCTCTTATGGAGTTGATTGAACAAATTACCACAGCTGGTGACCAAAAACAACATTGCATAAGTATATTTGTCGATTTAAAAAAAGCATTTGACACTATTGACCATACTATTCTGCTTGATAAATTGAAAAAAATATGGCATTAGAGGACCTGCA